>PVJH01008599.1:0-84392 GCA_004026705.1 Nesogale talazaci | reverse complement strand
TGAGTATGTATGTTCAAAATTTAACAGAAAGATACAACTGGCCAAGAGAGTAAAACACATTGGCCGTCAGATGACAAAAACTCTACATGTCATACTAAAAAAACCCTCACTGCCAATTGAGTGGATGCTGGATCATAGCGAACGTCTGTGGCTTTCTAAGACAATTGCTCTTCACAGGAGAAGAAAGCCTAATCTTTTTACTGAGGAGCTGCTGTTTTCAAATTTCCAAGCAGCTTCACAGCCACTACCAGGGCCTAAAATAATAGGTTCTTTATCTCTTACATAACTATGAGAAATGTCAAGTAGTTAAGGAAACTCAATGAACACTAGGTTCCACACATGGACAATTCTGTTGTTCCAGCACACCCAATATTCTGCTTTAGCTCAATGACCCAACATGGCTACTGCAGATCCAGTTCCCTTGTGTGAAATCCCAGACAACTGCATGGAGGAAGGTATGTGGAAGGGGTTCATCACATTTTTCTAAGGTTTCCTATTATGAAATCAACTCAATGGATATGCATGTTCAAAGCTTAACAGGAAGAACTGACTGGCCAAGAGAACAGAACACATTGGCCGTCAGATAACAAAATGCTGCAGATCTTACTCAAAAAACAACAACAACAAAAAGACACCAAAAACTCACTGTCGATTGAGTTTTACAAAATCCGCTGGACAGTACAGGATGTAGTTCAAGGCCAGAAGGTGTACCATGCAACTGCTTCTAACATCAAGAACGATAAGGAAATGACCTGGTACAAAACAAGGAGTCCACTCAAAACTCAACTATCTAAAAGAGAAAGAAAGGTAAACACACTCTCGGGCATGTAGAATCTTTCTCAGTCAGTTTGTGGTTTCAGGAAGACATGGAATATCAAAAGCCTTGCTTATAATTTATGCCTACATTCAATAAAAATAAAAAGCACATTCACACTGAGTACCTCCTGTTTTGCTTATCATGCTCTCTGACCCTCAGAACCATCTTATATGATAGCATTACCACTGTCATGCCTTGATTAGTGTTCTCTATTTTACTTTTCTCAATTCTAATATCTATTTCAATGGCTACATTGAGTTCCTACAGAAAATTCATGATTAAAGGGTTTACTAAGGAAGCTAACAAGTTGTAATGCCAGTGAGAAATGATGGAGATTGAGGTGGATACCAAGACTTGTGAAAAAGTACTGTCCTCTCTGCTTATAAGTGTCCAAAGACACTCTAGTTCCATGGGTCAACAAGTCCAACTTCCATAATTAAGTGCTCAGAGGCACTCCATTCTGCAAGCCAGGCCCCTGCATGAATGCACTCATCTTAATTGATAGCAAGGGTAGGGAAATCCATCACTTCATTCCATACTCTGGTTTCTGATTCTGCTGCTGTTCAAAAATGGTGCAGCTATTGTCTGCACCCAGAAAATTCACTGCTTAGGTCTGATTCTGCTGCTGCTTCAAAAATGGTGCAGCTATTGTCTGCACCCAGAAAACTCACTGCTTAGGTAATCTCAGATCCAGAGGTCACGCTCCACTTGTGACTCTTCCTAGCTATGAGACTCTTCCTTCTGCTTCTCAGAAGCCTCATTTTATACACAGTGTGGTGGCACTCTGAGCAATCCTAGTCTTGATTCCTTGTAGGTAAATCCTTTCAGTATCTTCCCCTACCTTCTTGGACCCATGCAGGGAAGGTGTTTGGTGTGAGTTCAAGGCTTTGGCCAGAAGAATCACATTAAATAATTCCCTGCCCCTGCAATTGCACAAATGATAATCTGATGATTTTGTGGGGAAATATTACTCAAGATCACATAACTGATATGCAGTCAAGATTAACCTGATCCAAATCCTTAAGTATTTGGATATCACAAAACAGGGCTAGTGTCTTAAAAGATACAACCTTGGGGGCTGAACCACGGTGGCATAGCTGTTGTGTGTGGGAATGCGGCCCACTAGGTTGGTGGTTCAAATCCAGTTGCAGCTCTACAGGAGCAAGGCTGGGCCTCCTACTCCCACCAGAGGGCAGCAATGCCTCCCCCCAAAAAAATACTACCTTGTTTATCTGAACTTACATTAGAAACTTGATGTAAAATGTAAAAACTTGATGAAAAATTGTTTCTTCAACAATTTAAAATGTTTACCATAGGAAGCTTCGTGTGATCCTCTATGTTTAACCTCCTCCCGGCCCCCACCCAATACCCAGCAAAAGATAATCCCCTTTTCAGGCACACTAGCTGGAATTAAATTCAACTGTTAGCAAATCACTCACATATTAACTAGAGAAATGGAGAGCTGAAGGAGTACTTTCACACATGCCATCAACTCGGGTAAGCACAGCTGGGCTGAGGAGACCTCTTTCCCTAAATTCTGCTGCCAAGCTGAATTTTATGATCTTTACTGGCAGATGATCAAATACAAACTCATAACTTTCAGCCAAGTTATTTTACAGCAGCTGTTGGAAGAAATAATTTTGAATTCAAATATAACCCTTAATCTATGGGAAGATTTCTGGAGTGATAGATTACTTTTGAGTGATCATTCAGGAAAGACATCGCTGATACTCTCTAGTATGATGTAAGAAGACATTTTTAAATTTGTCATTTAGGGTCTTTTTTTGTCTTTGTCTTTTTAGCAATTACACCTCTGAGTCATGGAGTCATATAGAAAGAGTTTCTGTCTCAGCTCTTTTCCATGTGAATAAAATTGAGATCTGAAAGAAGAAATGTCTGTTCTAATATCAAGGATGGCACGGCTCTAGCCTATATCACCTAAATGACATTATAATTGGGAAATAGCAATTTCTCTACAGTTTCTTATGATATCAAGGAAATATCAACATCAGCATTTGATCTTGTCTTTAAAGAATCATGTTATTCTAGAAATGATTAGGTAATTGGTGTTGATGAGGCTTTTGATTTTTTGTTTTAATTTTCTTATTCATATAGGTAGAGGCTAAGAGTGACCTTTTAGAATGCCTGATATGTAAAAAGTTTATGCAGTCATTCAGTAACATTGATCCCCATCCCTTTAAGTGACCAAACTCATTGCACTCTTCATTCCTGATTATTAGTAAATTGTTTATTAATATATTGAGTTACTAAAGAAATCCACGCAGATCTAGTTTTAGGATAACCCTCAAAGCAAAGTCAATAGAAAAGCAAAAGTCTCAAAAAAAAAAAAAAAGGAAAAAAAGTCTCTGTCTAGTCTTGTGTGTTAGGCCAGGTCAACTAAAGAAACAAATCTGGAGAAAATAATATATGTATAAGAAAGCACTTTATATCAAAAAGGAATTTATATCAAGAAAACATCCCAGCCCAGCATAGATCAAGTCCATAAATCTCATATTAGCCCACGTGTCTGGTCCATAAACCTCTCTTCAGACTGATGCAGACACACACAGTGATGCATATTACAGCAAGATCATAGGTTTATGGGTGAAAATTCTTGTGGAGGCAGTGGTGGTGGAAGCATCACAGGGTTGGCATGGGTCTCTACCACATGGCTCATTCAGGTCTCAATGTAGCTCCACATGGCTTGTCAACAGGAAGGTGAAGCAGAGAGAGAAAGAGAGAGAGAGAGAGAGAGAGAGAGAGAGAGAGAGAGAGAGAGAGAGAGACTGCAGGTCCCAACAAGTTTCCATGTGGTTTGTCAACAGGAAGATCAAGGCAGAGAGAGGAAGTTGCCAGAATGATCTTGAGAAGGCTGTGCTCTCAAGAAGGTATCATCAGGCTGTGATCTGATTGACAGTCCTTCACTTTTAATATCCTCAAATTGGCCGAGAATTATGCAATTCCACATCTTGGTTTTGTTAGGCATGGAAAATGTTTGTGATATAATTTATTAGATGATTATTAGAATTAAAATAAAGAGAAATTGCTCTCACTAGTATATGATGGGAGAAGGGAAGTACCCAAATTGAATTTATAATCCCTTTGTTATGCAACAGGAGAGCTGGTGGCTCAATAGGCTATCATTTAGATTCTAACCACATGCCAATCATTTAAACCCACTATTTGCTCCATGGGAGAAAGGTGAGGCTGTCTGCTTCTGTGGAGATTTAAAGACTCAAAATCTCAAAGGGACAGTTTTTTGTGTACTATAGAGGTACTATGAGTCAGAGACAAGCCAACAGCAAGAGTTTGTTTTTGTCTTTTACAAAATTGTAGGAATGCATATAATCTGAATAATTTCGTTTTCAATGTTCTGCTAGATGCACACATAGGATTAGCCATTTTTGCATGGTCTCACTATTTTATACAAGTTCACACTCACAGAGGAGAACGAATGGTAGCATTGGCCATGACCATGTCTAAGTCCTCCTTTTTTCCTACTCCCACATGCCCACTGGTGGGGTTAGTTTCCCTCAAGTTGAACTTTGTCTGAGATCAGCCCCGTGTGACAGAGTAGAAATCCCATAGGGTTTCCGAAGTTATAATTTTTTGCCGAGGAAGATCAGTAGGTCTTTTTCCTCTAGTTATTGGTGGGTTCATCCGGTTAGCCTAATAGTCAACCACTGGTCGCAGAAAGCTCTCTGTGCCATTATCAGTCACCACCAACACTAAACCCAACTCCCTGCCAACCCATTAACTCAGACTCATAACAAACCTAGAAAAAAAAAAGAGGTGAACAGCTATGTAGTTTTCTTAAACACAGTTGCCTACATCTCCAAAGTATGTGATAGTGTAATGAAAAAAGAGGGAAGCCTCATGTATGGCTAGGAAAATATCTTGGATTTCTAACAATCATATTAATGTGTTGGATCTGGATATACTACAGTTAACAAATATTCCCCAGTATTCTCCAAGGTTAGTCACTGTCAAACCCCTTGACCATCCTAAATTTTCTTGATGATCCAACAGTGACAATTCATCTGAAAATGAGCTGGATATCTCTTTTGTTGACATGAAGGAATTTACCAATTGGGTATCCATCTGATGTGTTAGAGAATCCTGACAAGGCTTTCAGTACTAAGATATCCAGAAAAACCTAGGTGCTACAATGTCAGAAAATGGAGTAAGCACTTTGAAAAAACATTAATCCACCATGGAAGAACTGGTATGAAGGTAGCTTCTCTTCTCTCTCCTTTTCTTGTTTCTTGCTATCTAGTCTGGGTTGTTTTAGTGTATGAGTGGTTTGGGTAGGCCACAGGAGAAACAAGCAAACCGAGAGAAGTGGAATGTATTCTAGAGCTTGGATGAAAGCAAGCTTAGACGTATGTATGCTCAGAGGGTTTCCTACAGTGAGGGTGAGCTCAGAGAACTACCTGAAGGCCACGGTTCATAGAGTCACGTGACCATTCTAATGATTTTGCTTTTTAATCTAAGTGAAATTGAGTAGAACTGTAGGATTTTTAACAGAAGTGCAAATGGATCTTGATTTTCATTATTAAATGATGATTGCAAAACTATGAACAAGAGGTTGGTAGAGTTCTCCAGGGGAAAGATTATGGGGATTGGGACCAGAGTGATGACATGAAGTGCTTAAAAACAAGCTTTCAGATTCTAAGTATATTTTGGAGGCAGATCTAATGTGTCTTGTGAGAACCATGACTTATGGTGAATGAGAAAGGAGTTGAAATGAATTTTAATAATCTGAATATGAAGTTGCTGCTCTCAGAGGAATGCTGTCTACAGAGCTGGTCTGAGAAAAAAAAGGCAAGACCTTTGCTTATGAAAAAGGTAGGTTTGAGGTATTCAATAGATAATAAGTAAAGACATCAAGTGAGTAGTTAAGTATGAAGTTAAAGAACTTTCAGCTGGGAAAACAAATATGGAAGTCATCTGTAATAAGGCTGGAATTTGAAGCCAGGAGGTCCACAAGCAAATATCTCACAAAGAATGCCCAAACGAGTAGAGAATGGTGGTGTTCCAGAAGCCAGAGTAAGAAAATATTTCCAGGAGATAGAGGGGGCCACCATTCCAAAGCTACTGAGAGCTCAAGTATATTGAAGACTGAGAATTGACTATTAACATAATGAAATGGTAGTCATGGGAAAATGTGATAAGAGCTATTAGGGAGTAGTTGAAGTAAATGAATATATTTAAAAGAAAAGGTAGGAGTGGAATTAAAGACAACCTTTATTGATTGGAAAGGTAAATAGTATCCTGAGAGATTTTATTTATTTATTTATTTATTTTTATTTTTATTTATCATTTTACTGGGCACTCATACATCGTTTTCCATCATACTTAGTTCAATACATAGTTACATACACTGTGCCAAACACCCCCACTTGCCTGTCCTCATCGACATTCTCCCAACATCTGCCCCTCCATTTGGCCCCTTGATATGGGCCCCCCTGTCTTTCTCCTCCAATCTTTCCCCCCTCCCCCCCAGTCCTCATTTCTCTGCAATTATTATTGTTTTGTCATATCTTACACTGCCCGACATCTCCCCCTGCCCACGAGAGACTTTATTTTATGATAGCAAACATAAGAGGGCACTTCAAAACTTTCATAGCAAAATTGAATTAAAAAACAAGGAAATGCTTACGTAAACTTCTTGAAGCTCACTTATATTTGTATCTCTAAAGCAAAATTATACAATAGAGACATTAAATTGAGGATACCAGTGAGAGGGGAATTTGCGGCAGTGATCTTATGAAGGAGGGTCTTGGTCTTAATGGAGCACGTATTGGAATAATAGGAACAAAAGCAAAGACAGAGGTTACAGATGTTGGCTGTGAACACATGCTATGGAAGATCTCTTCCAGATGTTTTCCTTTCCTCAGTGAAATGGGTATAAGATTTAGCTGATAATTAGCCTGGGAGAGGTCCCATGGGAAGGCTAAGGAGAAAGCATGAGGAATTTAGAGAGAAATCATGTTGGGGAGAGCTATAGGGGTATCGGCTTTAGGGGTATTTGTGGGTGGTATAAATGGTTAAAGCCCTCATCAGTTAGCCAAGTTTGCTAGCTTGAGTCTATTTAAACACATTTCGAAAGAAAGGTCTGACCATATACTCCTGGAAATAAAAACAAAAACAAGTCATTGAATATGCAGCACAGTTCTACTCTGACAAGCATGAGTGAAAGTCAATTTGATAGCAACTGGTCTGGTTGGATGTAGGATCATTAACTTAAAATGAGACCTTTCAACACAGTGAAATGTTTTTCCTCAGCCACATTCATCTTGTGGTGGTCTGGGTTGACTAAAGAAACAAATCCAGAGACACTGATATGTGTCTAAGTAAGAGCTTTTATATAAAGAGTAATTGCATGTTAAGCAAACATCCCAGTCAAATCCAGATCAAGTGCATAAGTTCAATATTAGCCCATAGTCTGATATCAGCCCATATATCCAATACTAGTCCATAAATTCTTCCACAGACTTACACAGCACCTACAAGGATGTCAAATGCAGGACCATCACTGGCCAGTGGTGGGGCAGTGTTGTGGAGTCAGTGGCAGGGAAGCATCTGAGAGCTGGTGAGGACCTCTGCATGGCTCCTTTAGCTCCAAGACTCTGACTCTATCAGCTTGCTTCATGTGGCTTGTCAACCAGAATGTCTCACAGGGAAAAAGTGTGTGTGTGTCCCCCAGGGAAGAAGACAGGAGTTCCCAGAATCCTCAGAAGAAAGCCATGTCCATATAGAGGTCTCATTGGCTGCGACTTCATTGACAGGATATATTCCACCCCTTCATGAGTTGATAGGAGATTATGCAAGTACCACGCATCTCAAAGGAAGGGCAAGTTAAACAAAATTTAAAACATGTCAAAATTTTTAACAAGTTTGGAATTTTGCTAAGTAAAGGAAATAAAGGCAGAGAGAGAGAAAGAAATTTGAGGGTTTAATGCAAGTGAGTCTTGATACACCAGATATCATTATGCCCTCTTCAAACCAGATAAGTCCCTATTGACTCACCACTGTTGCTTTTCCCTATGCAACCATGACTATAACAAATGAACTTCTTTAACCAATAGTGGAAATATCAATATTGACATCTTAATACCTTCTTCCACCTACATATACTGAAGAAATTGTGCAATTCTGTGATTGTGATTTGGAAAGTCTTTGTACACAATAAAGCGCCTCAAGACATAACAACTGATTGTGAGATGCTTACACATTTGTTTGTTTTTTATAATTTTTTTTCTTTTTCTTTTTCTGGGCACCACTGCCTCTGGTGGTTGTAGGCGCTACCCAGTACTGCTCCTGAGAGCCGCCGCTGGATTTGAACCACCAAGCCCGCAGGCCGCAGTCCTGCACTCAACCACTAACACCACCAGGGCTCAGCCCCACTTACACATTTTTAATGGTGGTCAGGGATGTGTTTCTTTTTAAACAAGAAAAAAAATTATACACACACAAAACAGAAACTTCTGGATCTATATATGAAAATGCCTTTGATAGAACTTGCTCTCATTGAAGTTTTAGTCTCAGAATTTTTCAATTAAAAGAGTGGCAACATTCTTCAATTCTAAGGAAATGGCAGGGTCAAAATTTAAGTGTGTACACTAGGAAAAGTGGTGAAGAAAGCTGGCAATGCCTGGCTATCAAAGGTAGAGCATCTGGGGTCTTAAAGGCCGGAAAGTAAACAAGCGGTCATCTAGCTCAGAAGCAACAAAGCCCACATGGAAGAAGCACACCAGCAACAAAGCCCACATGGAAGAAGCACACCAGCCTGTGTGACCACGAGGTGTTGAAGGCATCAAAGAGCTAAAAATTATATCATTAAAAATGACGGGGAGTACAGATTGGAGACCCAAAGTCTATCTGCAGGGGAGGCAACATGCCCTTACAGAAGAGTCATGGGAAGGAGAGGCGTATGTTGTGGTCAGGAGTCATTGAGGCAGATCAGACCCACAGCAACCCCGTGCCAAATTGAACAAAGCACGTCACCTTCCTCCCTCGTCTTTACAATCTTCCCATGTCTAAGCTTCTTGCTGTGGTCAGTGTGTCTGTCCATCTCCTTGAGAGCATTTCTCATTTTTGCTGCTGCTCAACTTTACCAAATACGATGCCCTTCCCTAGGGACTGGTCTCTCCTGACAATATTTCCAAAGTATGTAATATGAAGTCTGGCCACCCTTGCCTCCAAGAAGCAATCTGGTCATACTTGTTCCAAGGCAGATTTGTTTGTCTTTTTAGCAGTTCATGGTACTTTCAATATTCATATCTTGCACAATTCAAATGCTTTGATTATGCCTATGTTAGATGACTGCTTTTCAAAGGCAAACTCTACGCCACACACTCTGACCACTGTTCAAGAGAACAGGTAGTGTCCATATAATTATCATGCTGTGGCTAAGACCACACATACCTTGAGGCAAATCATTGGACTCGCTTCTCTGTGTTGTGAAAAGATTAAGTATGTTGAGCTGACCTTTTCATGACAGGATCTAGTCTGCCAAGAGCTAAAACGTAATGACAGAAGTGGGTGCCACAAAATATTTTCATTACTTACACAAACTAAATTATGTCAACAGCACCCATTGGGCAATCTGATCAACATCCATCCCTGGAAAATTCAAAACCATATATGTAAAAGCAAGTCAGTTAGGGATTTTAACTCAGCTCTTCAAAATGAAACCAACCCATTCAGTATTGTACAGGGATAACCATTTTGCAATTGCAAATTGCAAATTGCAAATTGCAAATTGATGCAATTTGCCCTGTCCAAATGCTATCTAAGCTATAGAACAAAAAAATATCGTACTCTATAATCTATTGGCCTCGTAAAAGGAAACATAAACTCATTCCTGAGTCAATTCCCATACATAGTGACCCTATACAACACCTGTGGGGTTCTGAGACTTTAAATATCCAGAGAAGTACACAAGCTCATCTTCATTCCTCATAGACGTGGTGAGTCATGCCCTTGACCTTGTGGTTAGCAGCTCAGTGCATAGACCATGTAGGTGATCTCACCAGGAATATGATTTCACCAAAAATTCATAGGATATCCAACCATAAGGGAAAGGTTAGGATTTTCAAATTAAATCTTTATTAGACTGGCATGACTTCTAATCAAATCCTACTTGTGAAATCTCATATCCCATGCTGTTTTCTCTATAGTGTATACTCTAGATGTTCAAATGTTTTGTGATCTTCTGAATATCTGTTCAAAGTTTTTACAAAGTAATGAAAATAAAACAGAACAAAAGACAGAGAAAATAAGTATCTTGGCAAAATCCACAAAAATATATTAAAAACTTATTTAATCAACTATTTATTTTAAATACTTTATGAAAGTAACAAATATTTCACCATGATAATATTTGGTCATGGCACTACTAACTGCCCTGAAAATTCTCTGGCTTCATAATATCTGAATTATTCTACAATAATTGTCAGAAGAAATGATAATCTATGAGCAACTCTGCTGATAGGCATGCATGCTGAACACGTACGGGATGTGGAGGAGAATATAGCTCATATGTGTCGGTTTGGCAGAGGGTATTTTTGTATACATCCTCATGGCACCGAGGCTTACACATTGAGCTGCTAAACACAGAGGCAGCAATTTGAAACCCATCAATGGCTCCAGTGGAGGAAGTCAAGGCTTCTTGCTTGCAGAAATACTTAAAGCCTCAGACATCTAAAGGGGTAGTTCTACTTCGTCTAACAGGGTGGCAAGGAGCTGGGATTGACTCTGAGGACAGTCAATGAGAGAACACAGAATGGAGGGAGGGAAAACCAAGGAAAATGTCTTAATCAGAACCAAACACCTGAAGGATTAAGGCACGGGCTTTGGGGGGGGGTTAGGGCCTGTGACTGATTTAATGTGCCAACTAGGTTTCTGTGGGAACACGTGGGCAAAGTTTAATCAGATCACAGCTTGGTGTGTGTATGTGGGGGGGGGGGGTGACAAAGAGAATTAGCTCTCTGACGCTGGTCTCTTTCTCTTTCTCCCTGGTGATCAGACCAGTGCGCTGCTGCTTGACCTAGTCCTTTACCTCAACGCTATGCTCTGCTGCCCATGGGCTGAGCCATTCTGTGCATTCTGTCTCCACGTGTGCATCCGTGCTGGAGCTTGTGGCCCCATTGCGCCCTGCTCTGCTCTGCTCCTGCACTACTGGAGTCTGCTATGCCCTGACCTCTCATCGTCTTGCTGTTGCCACCCCACCCTGCCATGTGTGTTGCCTGTGGACGACTCTGCTCATCTGGCCTGAGGACAGATTATGCCGTTTCCTTGACCCCAATTGGACCAGCAGGCTGAATGAGTTGAAGGACCTTCAATATATCGTTGCAGGAAAGTGAGTCGAACTGAGCTTTCTATACTGCTCTGTGGACTGATTAGCTGTTGTATTCCTTCTTGCTGTATGAACCTATTCATATAAATATACATACATACATACACACACACACATATATATAATCATAAGTGTCCTGGTTTTGTTTCTCTAGAGAACCGTGCTTAGCATAAGGATGTAGTCCCAGGGGTTATATAGGAGATTGATATAAAATAGTCATGGTAGTAAGATGATTTTATATCAATTAGATAGACACTCCTGGCTAGGGAGCCAAACCTGTCATTCTTGCCATAGCTTGATGCTGTCTTCATAAAGAGGACGCTGGGAACCTCCTTCTCTTTCCCTCGTTGCCCTTCTGTCTGCTGGGAGGGGGTCACTGACCCCAGGGTTATTGAAGTATGACCATGTTTCCACCAACCCTGGATCAGAGTACGTGACTCTGTACTCACCAGCCTGGGCCTGTGATCTTCCTGCACTATAGTGCATGATCCAGGATAAAAGGTATCTGTTTTTTCAGCCACCCTAGAACATTCTAGCCTTTTCAGGGTGGTCGTGTCCATTTTGAGAAACACGGTTCTATAAGATAACTTGGTGAGCAGTGACTGGGATCGCAAGATCTTGAGAGAGGTCATCAAAGGTAAAATGGTTAGTCTTTTCCTAAGTGAAGCAAAATTTGAATAATGAAAAATTTAAAAACTTAAACAATCAGTCCAAATGACTACTGGTTGACACAAACCACAGATCCCACTGCAAGGACATGAGAAGAACAACATAGTGCTTCTCAGAGCACAGATGACAGCTCTGGTCAGAATCACAAAATAAGCATGTGGGTAGACTGAAATAAAAAATCAGAACATAGTTGAAAATCATAAAAAACAATCACACCTACTGGTCTGATAGAGACAGAGGCAACCTCAGGGATTGTGAACCACAGACATCTTTCAACTCTGCGAAGGTACACTGTGTCTCCACTTACAGAGCATGACCTTGAGATGACCTTTCAGCCAAATAATAGACAGCTTTCTAAGGTGAACAGTAACACGTATCGAAGGAACCTTTTCAGCCCCCAACCATAGGAAGACCAACAATCTGTGTTGGACGGAAGGGGCAGCATTAGCCTGAAAACAAAGTTCAGAAGACAAGCAGGCTGTGCAAGAAGGAAGCATGACTGGAATCTGGGAACCCAGGGAAACGACGGGAAGTGTACTCTGACACGGAGGGAATTGCAACTAGTGTCACAAGGCCAGATGCTTATAAATTGTGGAATGGGACACTAATTAGCTCTGTAAACTTTTACGCCAAGACCACCAGAAGATGTTCACACACACGCACAAAAGAGAAAAAGATATATGAGTTAGTTTAAAGAAATGTGTTACTCATACTGCACAGGGTATATATGACAGACACTGGCAAGAGTACACTGACTTTGAGCATATGCCTTTCAACATTTACTTCCCAGTGTCTTTTTAGACCATCTATGAAGATAGGCAGCTAGTGTTACTTAAAATAAGGTGAAAATTAAAGGTAAACATTCCCCAGCCCTCGCCAAACAAAAACTGAAAAACCTAACTTAGGAAACCATTAAAAATCAACAAAATTAGACTTGCAAACATTCTAGTAAAACATATGTTAAACTGTTTTTTTTCTTCAGGGTATTGAATATTCATTAAATTATAATTCATATTTCATTTCTACAATAACTGCTTTAAGAATTGAAAAAGTGAACATGGCAATAAGGAAATAAGATATTATAAGCTATTTTCTTAATTAAAAAGGCAAAGGCATCATAAAAATAATATACCAAAAATGATCAACCAAAGTTTGAGAACTATTTCAAGAAATATTTTTACCACAGACAAGATAGAACCAAGAAAGATAGCCATAACAACTCAATGATACCCAAAGGTAAATGATAAACCATCTACAAAAGCCTTGAAGGAAGGAAAGCACTTTTCCCATGGAGAGATGATTTGTACTGGCCTCCAGGTGTAATATTATGTGCACTGATGAGCTGATCAACAGAACAGAACTTCTACCCAGCTGTAATCAAGAGTGATTGATGGTTGGGACAAAAAAGTTGATTATCATGACAAGTTCGCTGATGCAGAGAAAATAAGCTCTGCTTGGGAAATGGATAAAACCTGTTCAGAGACTACCTTCCAAAACCTTATTTATAAAGGAATCTAAGCGAAGGTTTAAAGTTATACAGATGGGCGTGCTAGAGCTATAAATCTGATAATTCTAAATTTACCATCCATCAATCTCCACATGTTTTCTAAGTAAGGAATTTAAAAGCTCATTTAGGTCCCATAAAGTGGGACTCACACACATTTGATTTTACTTGTGTGATTATTAGAAGATACCTCTGCTTTTTAATACACAAAGTACTACTGAAAAGCAGACATGGACACAGACAATTACATTTGTCGAATGTGCTGAACACTCATTGGCCTTTCTGGACTCCTTTCTCAAAGGATGCGGGTTCTCCAAACGACTGCAACCTTTACTGCCATCAGATTCAATCTTCATCAAACTGGATTTGGACAGACAAAGCAGACACCAGAGGCAGTATTTTGAATCAAAAATCAAGTTGGGCAGTCTTGGAAAAGGTAAATCTTCAACTGAATGTGGAGTGCTAGCCTCATGTTTGAAGACAAAAGCTAGAGTGTGTAGAGAGCCATTTATTAGGAAGGAAGAGATCCATCTTGTTAATTTGTGGTGACAATTTCTAATGCCCTTATAAGCAGTGTAAGCTAAATGTGATGTGTAATTTATAGAATGTCGGGTATATAGTCATTCTCCTGAAAGTTTATGACAAACCAACAGTCACTCCCACACAGTTTCATAGGAAGCCTTTGATGTGATAAAGATACAATGAATGGTATATGATTTCACTTTTTTTTAAGAGACAACATTTAGTCCTTTTACAAACGTGACAGTCAAACCAGGTGGAAGAGAGTGGTATTCGCAGTTAGTCTAGAAAAACAAAGTAAATACAAATCTGGGGGGTGGACATTAAAAGTTATTTAAAAGAGGGTGGGGGCAGGGAACAAAGAGGCAAGGGCTTATTTCACATTACATCTCTCTCCCACCCCAAAGCCTAATACATGCTCACCAAGTCAAAAAAAGAGATATCAGTGGATTCACAAGCTGAGAGGTTTGAACTTGAGTTGTTTATAAAAACCTAGACCGAACAATGTCCTCCTCCCCAGCCCTAGGACCACTAGGCATAGCACAAGAAACTAAAAATTCCCTGGGGAGAGGCTGGTTTTGGAGAGTAAGCACCCCACATCTGGCTCAGGGACTCGGGGAGCAAATTGGATAAGAATTACGGAAGAAAACCAGCAATTGCTGGTGCAGGGGCAGGGGCAGGGAAGGAGGGAGGGCATTTCACATCACTAACCTAACTTAGGGAACTGTAAGGGACCATCTTCAACTGGCCCTTTGAAGAAGGCCAGATGGATGATGGGAGAATCCACATAAGGGGATGTGGCGGGGAGTGGGCAGCCTTTGTGGGCAAAGGAAGGCAGCCAGGGCACCAGGTGCAGGCAGTGATCTTACAAGGACGCACAATTTTTGGAGCGTCGAGATCACCCACCTGCACCCACCCAGCTACTTATTCTGCTCGCCGGCTGCTGTTGGACCGCTCTGTGAGCCGGAGGGAGTGGCTGGCTCAGCAGCCTGGGGCCCTGGCTCTTCTTCCATGTCTACCCCCCCTCCCCCCAGGGGAGGCAGCACCAGCCTCTGCCCCCTTGGCCTGGGGCTCCTGGCTCTCAGGGGTGGAAGCCTTCCCTTCCAGGGATTTCACTTTTATAGAGAAATTAGGACAGGTTTGTTATTCTTTAAAAGTCAATGTATTTCATTATAATTATGCTAGTTTAAAATTAATATAGAAAGGGGGGACTCAACAGAAAAGAGAATAAAAAAACAGCAACTGTTAAGAAGGAAAAGAAACAAAGGATCACAAAAAACAAAATGGCATAAGAACATATACTGATGTGAATTATTGTCTGTTTAAATTCCTTTGCTTCTTTTTCCTGGAACAAACACCTCTAGTGTCTTAGTTTCCAGGATTCTATATTGGGTTCTATCAGAATCTGGAACAGACTATAAGAATATTCAACCAAAAGGAGGCAAATGTCTTCATAGAGAGTACAATGGATGGACTAGAGACAGGAGATTTTAATTCTGAAATCTTCAGTTATTGGTGTTCAACCTTGCAGTTTGTACGCTTGGTTTTCTCATGTTTATTTATAAGTATCTATTACTATATTGGGGTTTTATGTTGTTCTTATATTTAGTAGCACTTTGAGAAATTCACATAGTTGTAGAAAGAGATACAAAACCATTGATGAGATGGCATCTATTAGATATGTATCTGAACCATATCCTAGGCAACTGAGTTACAGCAATGATGTTATTATGTTGTTATAATAAACACACATTGTATTTTATATAACATACATTATAATAGATAATATATTATATAGTGTATACATATAAATATATAAGTATAATATAAATATAATTTAATAAATATAAATTTAATTAAATATAAATATATAAAATATATAATTATAATTTATAATATTATATAATATATAATAAAATATATTATATATTATATAATAAAATATATTATATATTTAATATAATATATAATAAATATGTCATCTGTCAAACTCTGATGAGGCTACCACTGTGCTCTGCCATCTTCATGATATAACTATGAAGTTGCAATTAGGGGATTTTTGAAGGTCATGACATTTGACAAAGAACCTGAAGTTCAGGGATTAATAAAGTTCAGGGGTTACTAAAGGCAAGATTTCAAAATGCAGAGTGGAAGGCGTGTTTAAGTCTAACTCTGTTGGTCTTTTTCCTTTCCAGATAAGTGAATTTTCATGTTCAGGTTTAGGGTGTGACTCCTTCATGGTAGATGGATTAGGCACTGGAGACACGGAAGCCTGACGTATTTTTTTTAACAACATGTAGCAATTGTTTCTAAATACCCTCTAAGGAAGTGGAGACTGATGTCATTTTTGAGATTTCTGCTTCTCTTTACATATCCTGTCAGTGTCCTGCATGAGAGCCCCATTCTTTGGTCATTCCTCACTTATAGACTGATCTCTAAGCCATGCAGGGATTGCCTGGAATATGAATAGGCTTCTTGCTTCATCTTCTAGGGCCGGGGTCTGAAAACGTTGGGGCAGAAGAAACCATCCGGTCCCTTATGACAATTTCAAAATCAGTTGAGAGCCATAAATATATTTTTTACAAATCTAAGATCCTTTAAGGTAACATAATAAATGACTCACTGATAGATTTTCACTCTCATTCTTACTTCAGAGCTACATGTACATACACAAAGAGATGGCTCTTGAGATGGAGTTTGCCAGCCCTGGGTCCAGCAGTCTGTGGACAACGTGACTGCTCATTCATTTGAAAACAAACATCTTGCTTTCCCACAGTATAACCTCTTGGTGACCGTCTGAACTTCCATGCTTTGTCAAGTCTTCCCAAGTCTTCTCAATTTTTTTCCTCATTCAATAACAGTGATAGATGATGAGACAGACTCCCAACATAAACTCCCTCCCTCTCCTGACAATACTCATTGACCACCATGCCGTTGCCCCTCTCAATTTTGAAATATATTTCTAGTCTCTAGGATTAAATGAGGGGGCTTCAAAAGTTCATGAAAAATTCCATTATCTTGCAATCCCACTTTTCCACAAATGTTCTGAAGCTTGCTGTCATGCATGTACTACTGACTTCCACTTCTCATCTCCATCTTTACTGCCTATTAGACATTGAATGCCACCTTGCCTTAGTTGGAAACTGTCAGCAAATGCCAATGTAAGCATACAAATATGCTTGATGCAAATGATGTATAGAATGTTATAAGAACTGTAAGAACCTCCAGTAAAATCATTGGGAAAAAATGCCAGTGCAAGTCTCAAAATCAATTTCACTTATGATGTATAGTTTGTATGCAAAATAAAAGTTCGATATCAGTACTTAAAAACCCTGGTTCTAGTCCTCCTTTTTCTGCACCACTTAGAGACTTTGAAGAACTCAAATATCCATCCCGAACTTTGGTTTCTCTGTAGCTATAATTTTAAGAATAGATGGAATCCTCTCTTAAACCTCTCGACTCCCTAATATACAAGGATTCTATGAGTTACATACCATACTTCATACAAATAGAAAAACCCTTAGTTTTAAAGGTTAGGTATACATCAAGCTTAACCCAGGCCAAACTCTGCCACAGAGACAATTCTAACTTACAGTGACCCTGCAGGACAGAGTACATTGCGCCTGTGAGTCTCTGAGGCACTCACTCCTGATGGGAAGAGCAAGCCTCGTCTTTCTCACTGAGAGTAGCTGGAGGATTCAAATGTCTGATCTGCCATCCAATCAGATCTGCCTCAGAGAAACTGTTAGAGAATTGGGTTAAACTGCTCCATGAGTTTCCGAGACGAGCTTTCATGGGAGTAAAAAGCCGTGTCTTTTCCCTGAGGAGTGGATGGTAGTTTTGAACTGCTGACATTGTGGTGAGTGTCCCAACTCATAACTACTCCTCCCTTAGATCTACATAAACCTTACCCCTCCTTTTAGAGTCTTTTCCATGTCTAGAAGAAATCAATAGAAAAGTAAATTGGGAGGGGGGGGGCTGAGCCCTGGTGGTGTAGTGGCTGTGTGCAGGACTGTGGCCCACAGGGCTGATGGTGCAAGTCCAGCAGCAGTTCTCCAGGAGCAAGGTTGGATTTCCGACTCCCACCAGGGCAGTGATGCCACAAAAATTAAAAAAAAAAAAAAAAAGGTAAATGTTGTTATTTTGTGTTTCTGTGTTTGTACACATAAGAAAACAGAAGCCCAAGGAACCCCAAGCAGCCTTTTAAAGATGTCTTTTTTCATAGTCCTTTTCATTCATTCTGCCCCAGATGAAACCTCAGATTACCAGAATCTGATTCATGGGAGTGCTGAGTTATCCTAATCGGTGCATTTTTATTTTAAACGCCTCGCAATAGAGCACACTCCCTAAGTAGATTCTTTTACCCTTAGCTGGTTCTTTTTTTTTTTTTTCTTGAAATCTCTAACAGCCAGAACCAAATTTCTTACTTGGTTCTCTTGTTCAAGCTTTCATTTCAGAAAATTCCTACTGAGCGGTGGGCTCCACTCCAGAACTATAAACTAGCAAAGCTGCAGGATGAAATGGGCCTCGAATGAATGAACCCACTGGATGTAAGTCCTCCAGAAAAGACTTCTCAGTCACTGGTTTCAAAGGCTACCGCAACCTAGGTAACAATACCACACACTGCAGAGCAAGCTTCTTGTGCAGGGCTGACCCAGGCAGCCTCTGAGAAGATCCTCCAGTTCCCAGATCCTGTGGCTCCTCTTTCATGGAAATGGAAAGGCCCTCCCTGTCAAAGTGTCCTTTGAAGAATAAAAAGGACCTGCTGGGAGAGCCAAGGTGCTCAAACCAAACCTCTGAATAGCTCTGTGAATTCTGGAGACAGAAAACACAGACACGCTCTCATGAAAGAACTACTACAAAGCCAACTGTAACTTTATCTTTAAAACTGGGTCACCCAGAAGATCCTTGGGGACATAACAACAGATTTAAAGAGAGTTCTTAACAGAGGAGAACTTCTCCAAAACATGTTGTTCCTGCAGTTTTTAAGTGTAGAGATTTACCAGGAGTAAATACATCTTATGATATGGGTGCAAAATAAAAAAAAGGATTAATGTGGTCATTGACGAAACAAAATGTTGGATGGTTCAAATTTCCTTGGCACTCAGCTTCTGGAAAAGTCTAGAGACCTGATTCTTTAAAACCAGCTATTGAAAATCTCGTGGAGCACAGGGGTCACAAAGATTCAGAATCTAATCAATGACAGTCGATTTTACATCTAAATACTAAACACACTAAAACACTAGATGCAAACATTGTAAACAGGCTGGAATGCCATTCCATACTTCGATCTTAAGCTTTGATATCTCTTAAGAAGTAATAGATTAAAAGGGGGGGGGGAGAGTGATCATTGCATAGTTTACCACATAAAATGATCATAGTCTTTCACTTTACTTGCCCTATACATTTTATACTTCAAATGTTTACATACTATAACCCTTAAGGGGCAGTTCCCCTCTGCCACAGTGTGAGTTGGAAAAAACTGAATCTGCAACACCTAACAACAGCGATATATCTACACAACTGGTTATCTCATTCTAAATCCAGTGAATATTCTGCATAGACACTGTTTACAGGTTTGGGATTGGATTCCCATCCCTGTATACAAAGAATTCTATTAACTCATCTCTAAGGATATGCAATAGAATGCTAACATCTCAATGTGAGACTAATAATATCGACAATACCTCCTGGGGTTATCTATACACCTCAGGCACTCCTACAAACTCAAATAGGCAAATGCTACTTATAAAATTGCAACTGAGGCTCTCACAATGAAATTTTAATTTGAGGCAGACCACGCTATTTATATATATAATTAATATATGTATTTAAAATTAATATGTGTTTATAATATGTATATATTAGATGCAAAAAATTTCCTTCTTCCTGATAGGCATAAATATAAAAGGAAATTTGGAGAAAGTTGAGAGAATAGCTTTTTGATCCCAAAAAACAATGATTTCTAGTTTTGCTTTTTTCCTGCAATATAGAAACACATTCTATACAATCAACCCCAGGAAATCAGATCATTTAATTTTGTTATTTAATTTTTAAAAGACACCTTAAATATGTGATATTAAGAAAGTACAATAATCTAATTGAGTTTTTGATAGCAAACAAAAATATTAGCATATTCATTATTATATTGTTATCTTTGGTTATGTGAACTTGATGCAGAGTTTAGCTTCTCTACATTTGTTATTTCTAAATTTGAGAATAATAATCATGATTTCTGTTTTTGGAATCTGGTTAGAAAAGTTATTAATTTTATAAATATTATGTATCATCCCATAGATTTGAGCCTTTTTGTTTGTTTGTTTTTGTTTTTTGTTTTGGGGGCATCACTGCTCTCCGGTGGTGGGAGTAGGAGGCCCAGCCCCACTGCTGGAATTGAACCTCCGTCCCAGTGGGCCACAGTCCCGCGCACAACCACTATGCCACCAGGGCTCAGCCCTTGGGGATTTTTTTTTTTTGGGGGGGGAGTGAATATATTTTTATAAGTTATTGTTATACCCAGGTAAGTCCATAAAGGAATGGACCTCCAGTCTTTTTTCTAGGAAAGACTAACATAACAGGAAATGCCCAGGCCCAATGTGTCCTGTGATTGAAATGTCCACTGGATGAACTGAGGATGGATGTGCTGCTGTCTGTTTACCAGGTTAAAGGTGATCATTGATTTACTCAGACAAGTACTGGCTCTGTGGCTTTGTACAAGTCACCCATATTCTCTGCACCT
The DNA here is from genome assembly GCA_004026705.1 of Nesogale talazaci. Taxonomy (NCBI): domain Eukaryota; kingdom Metazoa; phylum Chordata; class Mammalia; order Afrosoricida; family Tenrecidae; genus Nesogale; species Nesogale talazaci. The sequence continues at coordinate 63,781 of PVJH01008599.1, read as the reverse complement.
TCGTATTGGAATGACAAATTAGCAAAAGGTTCCTTCTGCTCTTGGCATATTATGAAATCCTATGGTTTGAAGGTTATGTATACAAACAGAAAAATGCCACCTTTTATGATATTTTATCTTATAAGTTAAGTCAACTCAATGGCAATGTGTAGCTTGGAAATTGCAATCTTCTTTTCCTTTCTATAAACAATCACTGGGGACTCATTCTCTTCTGGACTTGAAAATCTTAAATTCATGCTGTCCTTGATATAAGCTATTTTGCAAAGGCACAATTATTAAGTTACAGAGGCCACATGATAATTTATATTTATTTTAAGGTACCCATAAAAAATTGAACAAATTTCAAACTTTCCGTTTCTGATTGGACACTTTTTGCCTAACCTCTGTATGCTTCAAGAAAAGGCCTTTACTAAGAGAAGGCAATCTGATTTAAAGTACATAAAATTCAATCTGTGCCATTTATTTATTGGATATCTGTCAGAAATGGAAAATGTTGTGCAGCACAGGAATCATGCCAAATCAGAATGTTTATCATATGAATGATTAAAATAAACAAATAAAAACTTGGATAGGAAATTGAATTTCCATAGTCCAGAAATGAAGAGAACTGCAAGCTACTATTTTGATTAGAAGAGGAAGATGCTTTGAAATGTAAAAAGGTTCATGAGACACAAATACTTTCCTGTGTAATAGAAGATTCAACCCAGTGAATTACAGTGTTACTTCTCAGGGAAAATTCTAGGTTTAAGAGAAAAACAGAAAGACAAATTACAGACTTATCTAAAAGAGACCAAAATGGTATAGCACTTGTGGTGAAATTAGAAAGTCTTCTCTTGGGGTTAACATGATTGGATATGATATGTATTATTATATTACCTTATATGTGTGTGTATATATGTATGTATATATGGAGAATTTTTAAAGTATATGGGAAAATAACATTAACTATTAATTCTACTTTTCTATGAATTTTTGTTGTTATTTGTTTGTTTGTGGCATCACTGCCCTGGTGGGAGTAGGAGGCCCAGCCTTGCTCCTGGAGAGCTGCTGCTGGATTTGAACCATCAGCTCTGTGGGCCATGGTCCTGCACACAACCACTATGCCACTAGAGCTCAGCCCAACTTTTCTATGAATTTTTAAAAATTTTCTATGAAATTTTTTGAAATATTTTCTATACCAATTTTGGTTCATTATATTAGGTTTATAATCTTATAATGGATATATCCAATTGACTTAGGCACTCAACCTTTAAATATTTTACAAAATTTGGATTTATGACCTTTGCTAGCCTATACGTAAATAAATCTAATATTTCCAATGTAATTAGTCCTCTTCGTTACAAAATAATACTACAGAGTCATTTCTAACTTCACTAAGGAAATTTCAATTCCTGTATTTCAATACCACAATGATCTTGTTTTGTTTGCAAAACATCTTTAAAAGATTGGTATCTCATTTATAAGTTTAACCACACTGAGTTTTCCTATTAAAAGTAAGTTTTCAATTTTTAAATTTAGCATTGCATAGTTCAAGGTTCGAGAGGAAGAGAAATATAATCAAATCACATATGTCTACTTTAAATAGAGTCTATGTAAGGTCTCTCCATAGAATCTATACAGAGTTATATACATATAAAACATAGTGAAAGTCTAAATATACTACAGCGTCTATAGCAGTAGACTGGGTGTATAAAATGCATTGGTGCATAATATCACTCCCTCACGCTCTCACCGCTATCAACTCCATAGCAACTCATAGAGATGCTATAGGACAGGGTAGAACTCTGATGATTCTGATACTGAACTGAGCAATTAACTGATGAGCTCAAGGTGTCATAAAACTCAGCTCAAACTTAAATCTAAGACACAAGTGTCTGTGCTGGAGAAAATAATGGCCTGCTCCAATTCTCTATATCCTACTCCCTGAAACCAAGTATATATTGTGTTTCTGGGAAGGAAGAATGAAAGCAGAAAGTGGAAATGCTGTCGTTCATCAGCTGATAAGACAGTAAAGGGATTATCCTGCATTACTGAGACTGACTGTGTGGAAGGAGTGGGCAAAAGGGTACGAGTGGGGCTGGCTTCGGGTGAAAAGGGCTTAGTTGTTCATTACTGATTAAGAGGGAAGAGAAGGCCGAGAGTTGAGGAGAGCGCAGTTCCTGAGAGCTGGAAATATTCAGGACACAAAATGTTCCCTGAACCAACAGAAAGAACAGAGTTCTACTAAGCACCTTTTTTGTTTTGTGTGTGTGTTTGTGTGTGTGTGTGATGTTTAGTCCAGTGAAAACCATTTTGTACATCTGACCTCCAGAAATATAAGATAACGAATGTATCAATGCTTTAAAATATATAACATCTGTTCAATTATAACATTACAAATGGGTGCAAGGAAGTATAAATTACATCAAAGTACTAACCAAAAGCACAGCTCCAGAAACGGATGAAATATCAATTGAGATGCTTCAACTAGCAGATGGCGATGCAACTGCAGAAGTCCTCACTCACCCAGGAAGAGATGCGTATTGACGCCCATCCCAAAGAAAAGTTCCACAACTAAATGTGGAAGTTATTGGAAAATATCACAAATCTCACACACCAGTAATAATTCATTGAAGATACTTTTAAAAGAGTTGTAGTGATACATAAAGAGAGAATTTCAGAAACTGAGCCTGGATTAAGAAGAAAACATGGAATGAAGGGTATTACTGTTGATGTCAGATAGGCCTTTGATGAAAGAAGAGACTATCAGTAAGATTTTGCATTAACTTTGGCAAAGCATTCAATTGTGTGGATCTATAACAAATTACAGATGCTGTTACAAAAAACGGAAATTCCAGAATATATACTTATGCTCATGCTGAAGACCAGGAGGCATGTACTCACACAGGACAAAGGGACACTCTGTGTTTTAAAATGAAGAAAGGTGTGTGTCAGGGCTGGATCCCTTCAGCATACTTATTAAACCGTGTGCTGAGAAAACTGTCCAAGACATGGCCTCATGACTAGAGGAAGACTCACGAACAACTTGCAATATACAAATGATGCAAGTTGTTCTGATGAAAATAAAGAAGACTTGAAGCACTTACTAATAATGAAGATCAAGTGACTATAGTGTTCAGAATTGATCGCACATCAACATAAAGAAAACAAAAATTCTCACAACCTTACTGTTTAAGTAACATCATGAGAAATGGAGAAACGTTTGGAGTTGTCAAGGATTATATTTTACTTGGATCCACAAGCAATGCCAGTGGTAGGAGGTAAAAGGAGCATGTTTCAAGAATGATGATGGCGATAAATGTGCAAATGGGGGTCTGCATACAATTGACATATGTCTTGATTATGATAGGAGTTGCATGAGCCCCCAAAAATTACTTTAAAAAATCAAATGATGCAGTTCATTGGGCAAATGTGCTGCAAAAGATCCCTTTGTAGGGCTAACACTTTGAGAAATTAAATGTTACTCATGTCACGGGACTTCCATGGAATTGTACTACGTGCATGAGACAGCTGGACAATGAATAAATAGGACTGAAAGGAATTGATGTCTTTGAATTCAGGTGTCTAGAAACAATATCAAAAATACCGAGAACAGTCAAAAGAAAGAACAAGTCTTTCTTGGAAGAAGCACAGCCAAAGTGATGCTTAGAAACAATGATGGTACAATTTCCTTTCAGGTAACACGGACAAGAAGTTCTAGGAGTGACCAGTTCCTGAAGAATGATCTCATGCATGGCAAAATACAGGGTCAATGAAAAAGGGAAGGTCCTCAAGGAGATAACTGACACAACAACAGGCTCAAGCATCACAATGGTCTTGAGGATGGCATCTGACAAGACAACGTTTCATCTTGTTGTGTGAAAGCTTGCCACCCGTTGGAACCAATTCATTTGCACCCAACAACAACCAATCTGCATTGCTGTGAGCCACGAAATTTGTAGTACTTTGTGACAGCAGACATGGAAAGTTCATTAGGATCAAGCCTACGATGGTTTGGTTAAAACACTTCCTAATGGCACAAACCCCCAATTTTACCACATGCCTAAAGGGTTTCCAAGCCAACTTTGCTTTTGGGCTCTGTTTGTTACTTCAGGGTCAGATCCTGACTCCCCCAGTACAATGGTGGCAGATTGCTGTGATTCACATAGAATATTTTGTTGGTGACTTTTTGCAGCAAGTCACAAGGCTTAGTAAACTCTGCTGACATGTCTGTGGTGATGGTGCATGAAATACATTAAAATCAGACTTGGTTCTCTTGCACTGAAGGTAAGAATTCTAGCACGGAATTATCATTGCCTCTAGTTTTCTCTAATAAAAATGTATTGATTATTCTGTCTCCTCGAAACTGGATTAGCATAATTGGTACACTCATCAAGGAAAAAAAACTCTGTTAATAGTAGGTATATAAATATGTGTGCTTGTTATAGCATAGCTAACAATATTTCTAAAATACCCAAAATAGCATTTTGACATCCAGCTAAAAATACTAGAAACCATTGTCTTGAGGTGGTTTGTAAGCTGTCATTAGAATCAATGAACCATATAATCACTGGAATCAATTAGCCACAAGGCAAATGTATATTTATATAGTATTATTGTGTTCATTAGAAGAGTGAACTCTGTGATCTTGAAGTCACTTTCTGACTCCTGCTTCACAAGAAGTGTCCTTAGTAAAGAGGAACATATTTATTGACAATATAATTATTGGCAGAAGAAGGTATTTGAAATAACCTGTGCTATAAGGACTAAATATAAAGGTCACAGTATATGGCTCCTAGGATACCTTTGTATCGCTCTTTTATGGTTTCTGTGTGGAATACCAGTAAGTTTTAGGGCAAGAAGGCCCATTTACAATAGCAACTAAAGAACTACAAAGGGGGTTTAGAACATGCATGCAACAAAGTTTAAAGACAATGCAATTTTTGCATCCCATCAAAAGTGTTCCGAAACTGTCAACATTGCAACCCTTGCATGCTAGACTTTTATTTTCATGTTGGAAGAATTGTCTCCTTCTATGGCTGTAAGAAATTCTATCATAACCCGCATCACTTGGAAATATGTTATGGTGCATATATTGAACGCTCTGGAGAATTTCTTAAAGTTCAAATTAAATCAGGATGTTCAAAATGAAGCAAATGAGAAACCTCCCTTTGAGTAAATGGCTACAGAAGTTTGTTTCATGGCAGCAAATATCACCCCTGTGTCAGCAGACAAAGATATAGAAAAATATGCTTTCCTCTTTTTTGAGTCATCAGAAGAAATTATGTAAAACTTCTGGCATGATTATAGTAGTAATAACTATAAGGTCATTTGGCAGTCATGATCTTTGTAAAGCAGGGAATGTGTTTCTCTTGGGTGAAATAAGACCTTTATACCACATATACTCCCTGTGCCTGACTGTTAACAAAGAGAGCAGGTAGAGTAGCTACGTTCCTAGAGATTAAATATCAGATGGCTTAACAGTCTCTGGAGTCTAGATATCTTTGGATATCTCCATATTGCATATTTAGGACAAAATAATGGTATCTTGGCAAAGGTCATTCTGGTAGGCAGAACCTCCCAGTCTGGCCTCAGGAATCTGTGCTTTCCAAAGCAACATTCCTCTTCACTCTGTATCACTCAATGAATTACTTTTACTTCTAGACTCCAGAATCATAAGATGATAAATCAGATTTGATGGGAGAATATTTTTCATATTGGTCCAGAGCCAAAATTACTGTCACTTTAATAAATCTAAACTCCTCCTTAATTCACAAGTAGAAAAGGTGGTGGTGAATCACCTGCAAAGTACTAGTCAGACCTACAAATGCCTCTCTCTGTCATGTCCTCCAATTAAGCTTTATTCTTTGGGGTCTTGTGTATTTTGAGACCCTTCGGAACCCTTGCCAACATACTCATAGTACTAGGAGAATAACTCAAAAACTCAAATATAAACAAAATGAAAGATCCCAGAGCTCACCAAGGAGATTTACAAAGTCAAAATCTTGGCCGAGAAATTATCTGTGCTCTATCTTATTTCACAGATGGGACCTATTGCCATTTTACCTGTTCCTAAATTTGGCAAAATGTATTACTTAACTACAGCATTTCCAAGAGATGGAAAAACATCATTTAATTCCGAGTGTGTAAGATTGTAAAAGTGTTTTTTCTCTTAGTAGGCTTGTATAAAAAAGTTTCAAAATGAAAGCACAGAGGAGTTAAAATTTTATCTTTGAATTTGGCATGCTCGGTTATTGGAATGAATGCCTAAGAAACCATTTCTCCTGCAAGATTAGGACAGCATAATACATTTTTTAAAAGTGAATACTAAATGATAAACTTACATCAGAATTAAATCTCAACTGGCAAATGTTGCATGATATGATTTGCTTTCTTCGATGAGGAAGAGGAACTCCGAATGTATGATTTATTACAGCTTTCTGAATCGGGTCCATCTGTAATAAGGAGGGGGGAAAAACAACTCACATCAAATAGAAATAAAGCTTGTCAGTTCAACTGGAATGTTGCCTATTTCATTACAGACCCAATCTGTACAGTTTCAATCTACTGCTTACATAATAAAGAACATTTTTATTCTAAGAAACAACATTTGTACTTTCTTAGAAAATAGAGAACAATAAGCCCAAAGCTCAGTATGATAAGGATATGATAAATGGACCCATTAGAATCTGCATACTAACCATTTTTCTCATTTAAGATTAGCAATTGTCTCAGTTTGCTAAGTCTTAGGTATAATTAAAGTTATTATCAAAACTCACATTATGGCTAATACCAGCCACCTTCCATAGAGTGTGAGTCTCTATCCTTGCCACCTAAAGGACCTCACAATCCATGCGGCTGTTGAAGATCTATTAAAATAAGTACCACCCCATTTTCAAATATAAACTTTGTGCTATGTTTGGTATCCTAAGTATACAGTATCTAAATTCTGTTTTTCAAGGGTTTAGATAAACAGAGCAGTCAAGCAATTAATTCAAACAGGCATTTACTGATCATCTAATATATACTGTTAGCCTATAGGCATTTTATGTGGGCTTTTGAGTTCATGTCAGAAGTCTGTTCTCTCTCTCCATCTCACTGAAAGGGCTCATGAAACAATTACTGAACACGGTGTTGGCATTCCAGCTCAGGAAAGTCAAATGTGTTCTCACCAAGCTTTAGTCCATTTCAGTAGTTCTCGGCTCTTAATATCAAATCTAATTTCCAATCTTCTGACTTGTGTGCACCTCGTTTGCTCATTGGTGTCTAACTCCTAAAGTGATGATGAGATTTCAAAGTAACAATGGAAGTTCTTCAGCACAGGAGGTGCTGGGTACATTAAGAAGTTCTAAGCTGAGCCCTGGTGACAGGGTTGACTGTTCAAATCCAGCAGCAGCTCTCCAGGAGCAAGCCTGAGCATCCTACTCCCACCAGGGCAGTGATGCAAAAAAAAAAAAAAGTCCATAAATGTTGGTGGTTAGTCAATCTCTACTGCAACCCATATGACGATCAGTGGTCACTAGAATTCCATCCTCCTTCCTGCACACCACACATTTTTCACATGATCAGGGCATCATAACATTTCTAAAGGACTTAATTTCCTATGAGGAAATGTTTTCTTAATACATAATACATAAAACTTAATACATAAAACTTTCACTCATATTAGATACAAAGTTCAATGACAGTGAGTTGAGTTGAGTCAACAGAGTTAGTTGAAATACCTCAGATGTGACCTCTGTCTCACAAGAAAGTTAGGATTGTGTCTGAGGAAGGATGTTCTAATATTCAACTTCTGTGCCACATTATAATTTAGTAATTATCCTCAAACAGTGAATGATTAATTCCACCTACCATTTCATATTTCAAATCACAGAAGCAGGCCATTTAGAGGTACTCTCTATTGCCAGGTAAGGGAATGCTTTGACTTCTCTGTTTACCTAACTTCTGTTGCATGCGTTGTCAAGGAGCCCTAGTGGTGCAGCGATTCAAAAGCTCTGCTCTTAGCCGAAAGGTTGGCAGTTTGATTTCAAGAGTCACTCAGTGAGAGGAACATACGGCATTCTCCTGTGATAAAGATCAAAGCCTTGGAAATTCTTTGAAGCATTTCTACTCTGTCCTGGAAGGTCTCCATACCTCAGAGTCAACTCCACCTAATACTGCAAAGTGTATTGTGTTGTTGTTGCCAATGTAGATTCTTGGGACTGTGAATACTGCTTTAAATGATAACAAAAATAATAATAAAAATAATCAGATTCCACATTTATTGCATACCGATTCTATTCTCAATGATTAACAGGTTGAAGGTTCATGGACCGTTAAGAACTCAAGGGTATAACGATTTTGATTTTCTACTGTCCCTTTAAATGTGTTATCTCATGTTAATTCTTGCCCAGATTCTGGATGACAAATCAGTCTGTCTCCTCAAATGTTCAGGTTACTTGTAGATATTAATTCTAGAATTCTCTTCACCTTACTGGTGACATATTACCATACTTCCTTTGAAATTAATTTTAGAGGTATAATTTATATCCAATAACATTTTACATGTAGATGTCATTTTAAGAATCCTATTTGGTGAGATATAAGAATGGCATACACTCTGTCACACCATGGATAGTGCTTTGGACTTCTAGAGAAGAATGGCATACAGTCATTTTAGTTATCATTTCTAATTCATGCCTTTGGGTCTATTCCCACTCATGGACAGGGTAGAACCGAATCCTTTGGTGGGTTTCTGAGACTGTAAATCTGTAGGGAGCAGACAGCCTCCTCATTCTTCAGAAGTTATCATTCAGAACACTTTCATTGCCCCGGTAATTCTCCCCTGACCCTCTGCAATCAATTTCTGCCTTCTGTCTTCAAACCTGGAACTGCTGGTCAGCTGTCACTATACATTTGCCTTTTCTAGTGTTTCATAATAATAGAGTTGGACAAACACTGTCTTTTGCGTCTGCTTTTTTCCCTCACTCAATATAATTCATTTTAGATTTGTCCAGGCTACCCTATGTTCCAGGAGCTATACCATTGCTCAATAATACACTTTTGGAGTTTGGGAGGGTGCAAGTGATTGACCACTTGGCTATTGTCCCTGAGGCTACTGGCTCAGATCCACCTAGAGGTTCTGTGGAAGACTTGGTAATGTGCTTCTGAAAGGTTGCAGCCATCAAACACCAGGAGGAGCACAGACTGACTCTGAAACACATGGAGTTGGTATCAACTGGAAGGCAACTGCCATCTGTTGTTCTATTTCCACCTGACCAGCACTTGAGGTGTTTTAGTCAATTCTTTGATCATTTCAATTCTGTATATATAATCGACTTGTCTATCGCAAGGAAGCAGTTCCGTCTCTTAATCCAAACTTTAAAAAGTAAGCTAAAACAACAGTTTCTCCATCGCTTCACTTGGACCTGCTACCCTCCAGGATAGCAGGGGAAGGAGGCAGGCTTCTCTAGGCATACGCCAAGTGCCCCACTGTAACTAAATTTCCCATCCTTCCTGAATCCATCCTAGTTCTGAGAATGCACAGTTTGAAAAAGCCAGCAGCCGCACAGAGGGCAAATGTTGCTCATTCTGCTTCTCATTGTCATTCTGACACTGCTTTTAAAATGGCATCACACAACTTCTCTAGCAACAACCACAGAGAACTCTGGGGGATAATTATCTCTTCAGCCAACAGCTCAAAGAAAAATTAAAAGCAGAAAGAGGTCACTGACTTAGAGCTAGTTGCCTCATCATGTTCCCTTGCATCTGTTCTCTGCATAAATGGGACTCATTTCTATTAAGGGACCTGGCGAATTATGGCTATAGTCCATTAAGAAATATTAAAATCATTTAAAAATGTACTTTAAACTAAAAATGCACACACACTTAAATTGTAGCTCCTCTCTGAAAAATCTGTAGTGTTGAGTTTTTATCATCAACTAATACGCAGAATATCATTTTGATCTTTAAGTAATGCTAGGGAAGCAGTGTCCATATTCGATTCAAATTTGTGTAGGAGGTATTTTGGAACTAGATACTTCATGCAAATGTGGCATATTTTCTAGATTTAATTCTTTTGTTTGAATTGAATGATACTCTGATTACTTTGGCTATGAAATCAGATTTCAAAATGCAAAGTGGTGTATTCTTCAGAGACAATTTTATTTCCCAGTATACTTAAAGGAAGAACGAAGACACACTTAACTGAATTATGTTTAAAAGATGAATTTCAGAAATGATAGTCACACATAAAGACTTAATTATCTTTTTTATTATTTTAGGAATCGAGCAAAACAAAATGATAAATGTTTAACTCTTTAATAATGAACATAAATCACATTGCCTAGCTAACACATGCTTTCGTCAGTAGCTGCCAGGTTCATTCTGACTCATGGCCTACCCAAGTATAACTGTCCCATAGGGATTTCGAGTGTTTTCCATTTTAAGAGAAAAATCGCTTTACAGCCTAATGTCCAAAACTCATCTGGACGGTAAAAACCTACTAACCGTGTGTGTTTAATGATTTGGTACAGCTAGCTAACACACAAGCCACAGCCATCAAGTCTGTTCCTGCTCACGGCAACCCTGGATAGGACTTCTGAGACCATGTGTTTACTGAAGCAGTGGCCTCCCCATTCTTGGATGAAGCACTTGTTGGGTTTAAACTTCCAACCTTGCTATTAGCAACACAGGGTCCAGTACACAGTGCTACCAGAGGCCGCTGGCTAACACACACACACCTAAACATTTATATCAAATCATGTGTGGCATTCAATTATGATAGGAGTATGTCTGAGTAATAACCAGCTATGTCATGCTGGACTGCAAATCACAAGGTCAGAAGTTCAAACTCAGCACCTGCTCTGTGGGAGAAAGATGAGGCTATTGCTTTAGAAATTCTACATCAGATACAAATGAGCCAGAATTGACTCAATAGTAATGGATTGCAGTTGATAGTTAATCAAATGTCACCTCATTGTGTATCTTAAAATATTATCTACTATTAAGTTAAGGATCAGACCCAGAGCTTCATTGACCACTTGCACCAAGATCATCATAATAAGATATTTTATTTAAAAGTAAACCTCATGCGCTAGGTTTCTCCTCATGAATTATTACAGTACATCTGCCCCCCCCCAAAATCACACCTTATAACTAGTGTTTTTCGATTAGAATCTGCCTCAAAATATGCTAATCCATATTATAAACTAGGAAAAAAGGCATTCTGTAATAAAATAAGTTGTAGGGAACCTAGTTATTATAGCTTGGAAGCTTACAGTTTATATTAAATTTTGACTTCTCTAAGTTGTCCTACAGTAAATCAATACCAGTTTTAAATATAGTGATACTTTGGTTATTAAACTGAAAGCCATCCAAATTCCAGTTTGAACACTAAAAAGTCCAACAACAAAACATTTTTCCCCCCATAATCAATAATAGGTAATCAAACAGTGAATTCTCTCAGGCTCTTATAGTTTTTCTTTTAGCCTTATTGTGGGTATTGTGTGGGTGTGCTAATTGTCACACATTCAACTGCCCCTCTAAAATCCCATGTCCCCAGCTGTTGAGCAGCACTCCCCTGACCTATTTTTTGGGGGGGGCATCACTGCTCTCCGGTGGTGGGAGTAGGAGGCCCAGCCCCACTACTGGAATTGAACCTCCGTCCCAGTGGGCCGCAGTCCCGCGCACAACCACTACGCCACCGGGGCTCAGCCCCTTCCCCTGACCTATTGACCTAGGTCCCAGAAACACATCATGGAGCTCCCCCCCAATAAAGCTATTTCTGTCTTTGCTCTTTCTTGTCCAGTCAGTTTCCTTTGTCTGTCTCTCTGTGCCTCAGTTTCACCTTTACAGCTCATTACTAACTTTTTTGGGCCATGGTCACAATATTTTACAAAAATAAAACGTGAAAGCAAAACAAAAGCACAATGACAAATGTTTCAATATACCAACACTGAGCGTGATGTGTTGTCCAGCAATAGTTGTGCTTAGACCTGAAGGACCACCCCTTTGTCTAATTTGCGAGACTCCCTCTCAGCCTGTACCTGTATTTTCAAGTCATATTTTTGGATTAACTGTCAAGCAAGATTACAAACACCATATATATATATATATATATATATATATATATATATATATGAACTTTGATGTTCAAATAGTGTAAAGTTTGAATTTGGAGTCATTTGACAACTAGTAAATGATTCCTAAATAATATTACCTGTTTGGGCCAAGGTCCAACCAGGCCACCCCAGAGACCAAGCAGCCCCAAGCAGCCCCTTGCACCCTTTTGCACCAGCCTCACAAGAAGATGAACAACCTGCTAAACTTCATAACCCTTGCTTCTGGCATTTCACAGAACTCATCTCTCAGAGCCGGGTCTGTACAGCCTCTTCCCTCAGTGTTCAGGGACACAGATCTGTTAAAGACAAGATATACTCACAGACCATATCCTGACCCAGACTCTGCCACTGCAACATCAGAAAGCCTCTTTCCCCCTATCGGTACAGAGGTCCTTGACTCAAGCCCTGTATATGTCCTACTGCCTTACTGCCAGGTGTGGCTTCCCTGGCCTATCAGGTTCCAGGAACTCAAGATACTGCTGTCCCTTTCTCTGTTGTCCCTACCCAATAAAGCTTATCTTTACTTTTGATTCCTAATTAAGTTCTATTTCCTTTCTGCCGTTCCATCTTTTTTTTTTTTTTTGGGGGGGGGGGCATCACTGCTCTCCGGTGGTGGGAGTAGGAGGCCCAGCCCCACTGCTGGAATCGAACCTCCATCCCAGTGGGCCGCAATCTCGCGCACAACCACTACGCCACCGGGGCTCAGCCCTCTGCTGTTCCATCTTAACCTCTCATCTTGGTGCTGAAATCTGAGAGGAATAAAAGGTGTCTTGACCCACCCCCGCACACCCTTGGGCGAGTGTGGCACCCCTCTCTCCGCCTCAAACTAGGACCTCTCATTACCAAAGTGCCTTCTTCTTCCTGTATTTATTTAACATGCCATGCAGTTGTTGAGAAATCATCCAAACTGGAAAAAAAGATGAAATCTAAGGTTTATCATATATCACTCTCATATATATATGTATATATATATATGAGATCATTCTGTTTCTAAAAAATAAACAGGAAAACCCCCTAGAGATGAAGCATAAAAAAACATAAGGAGAAAGCCAAACCAAACTTCTTACTATGCAGTTTAATTCAATGCATGGGATTTCTAAAACCAAAACACTAGTCACTGCCATCAAATTAATGCTGACTCTTAGTAACTCTTCTGTGGGTTTCCCTGCCTATAACTGTTCACGGGGGCAGGAAGCCCAGTCTTTCTCCTGCAGAGCTGCAGCTGGTGGCTGCAAACTGCTCACCTTGCTGATAATCGCCCCACTTATAACCACTACATCCAAGGGTTTCTAAAGCAGTCAGTTTGTATCGGAGCAGATAGCCTCCTCATCTTGCTTCCTCAGAGCAGATTGGAACCACGGACCTTGTGGTAGCAGTCCAACATGGGCTCTCTTAATCAGGTGGCATAATGGGATACCTATTGGGATGCGAGTCACACTGTGAGAGAAAGATGAAGCACTGTACTTGTGCAATGGTTACAGAAACCCACAGGGCTACTTCTCTGTCCTGTAGGATCACTGTGAGTCTGACTTGACTCTAGACTGAGGTTTTCATTTTCTTCTGCTATTTTTTTTAGTCTTAATGTGATTGAAACCTGTCGCTGCTCCTATCTTTCAGTGTGGTCTGGCAGTTTAGAAATGAGAAATGATATCCTCATCTCCCAGTAAACAAGAACAATTTAAACTAAAGGTACTTTCAATTTTCTCTCTTTTTTTCTTTGCATTATGTAAGCTTAGCTTGCTTATAATGAATGTATTTGGCACAAAGATATTGGAAGAGATTCTATCACTGTGTTAAACTGAACTTCAGTCTCCTTATTTACACTTCCTTAAGAAGCTATGGTGGCTTATTGGTTATGCATTGGATGTGATCCACAATTCAAAACCACCCCCTTCAAAGTTAGTTTCAGAAACCTACAGGAGGTTACTATGAATCAGAAAGCAAACACACTAAAAATCAAATTAGTAGTTTTACAAGTTTGGGGTTAAGGCTACTTGAGATGTCTCATTTAATTATTGTTTCTTTATTTCTTGGGTTTGAAAACCCTGAAAGAATTATGAATATAAACAATCATTGAAGGAAAAAAATATTAAAAATGAATAAAATATAAAGACTTTGTTACAAGAGTAAGGGCACTGCACTGAGAACGAAATCAAAAGTATCAAAACCTCAGGTTCATTTTACTTAGCACATGCAGTATTGAACTAAAACCTAAAAGAAATAGTAGACTCAACATTATATTTTCAGACATTGATCTGATTTGTAAATTGGGATAGTTTGAAAGCTGGAATCATCAAAAACCAGTATCCTTCCACATAGCCCCCCAGTCAGACAAAAGTGATGAAGGATGCAGAACGTATTGAAATGCAAACCCAAACTTGAGACTAAAATTCAATTTCAAACTCGGCCTATGGCTTTATTTAAAGTCAAATGAATACGCTTTTCTTCATTTCAGACTTAAGGATCTTTGCATTTCTCTCTAAGGTTGAGGTTTTCTCTTCCTTCCCCTCTGGGCCCAGGTCTAGATTGATTTGTAAATGAGAGTCCAGGGGAGATGCCGCAGGCACAGCAGTTTAGCCCAGGAGCTCTTTCTCAGGAGGCCTGATTGGTTTTCTTAGAGGAGGATGGACCTTAACTTCCAGATTATATTTCCTGATTTTTGTTTCTGTCATTGTTATGCCTTTCAGCTTTTCTGTTTTCTCTTTTCTTCCTTCCTATCTCTCTCCCTCTGCCCCCTCCCCAGGAATTTGGTTTTTAAATCAAAGAACAGGACCCTAAATACCAGGAAGTTTAGAAGTTTAAAAATATGAAGGCTGCTCTTCCAACTGGTGTTTCTTCTTAATAAGGAACCGTAACATGTAACATAAAGATTACATTTTATGAATACTTATTGTGTACTTGATGTTTGCAAGCATTATTTCTAAAGTTAATTTGCAGTTCCTTTAAAAATAAAGTAAAAAAGAAAGAATGGAACTCTTCGTTCCTGTATACAACCAGTAATGATTTTTGTTATTGTTTGGTGCTGTCTGTGGCAGTCATGTGCTTATATTAATTTCATGATTGAAATGTAGGGGTGGAGTCTAGCTTGTTAATCTGGAGATAGCCATTGAGTAGCCAATGAGGCCTCTATGTGGGCATGGCTTTCTCATGAGACTTCTGGGAGATCTCACGATATTTCCCTCGTGAAGATGAGAAGCTATCTTCTCCAGTTGTTGGGAGTTAGTCTTTGAGAGACGATGAATCATGGATAAGACAAGATGGCAGCATCCGAGAGGCTGAAGGAGCTGGCGGAGAGACCACGTGGCTTTGCCCTAAAGGAGCTGGACCTCTGAAGGTAGGGTGGCCCCATGGAGACGTCTGGCAGCGATGAGTTGCTTCTGCTGTTGATGGACCCAGAGCCTTGGAAGTGAGGAGCCATGTGGAGACCCCTGCCAGCGCCGGGACTCTGCACTCACTGACCTGTGTCTTCATGAGTCAGTAGGAGACTTTATAGACTGATTTCGGGCATATGGGTTAATATCGGACTTATGACTTTGAACTGGACTGGGCTGGGATGCTTTTTCAATGTCCAATTCCTCTTGTATATAAACCTTTTGTTTATATCCATATGCGTGTCTATGAAATTTGTTCCTCTAGTCTACCTGGACTAACACACTGTCCAATCAGTTCTGACCCATTGCAACCCTGTGAACCACATAGGGAAAACTGCCTTCTCCTGTGCGGTCTTCACAATTGTTCTTATGGTTGAGAGCATTGTTGTGACCGTGTGTCAGTGCATGTTGTCAAGGACCTTCTTCTTTTTCACTGCCTCTGTACTGTACCAAGTGTGATGTCCTTCGTCAGAGACTGGTCTGCTCTGACAATATGTGTAAAGTATGTAAGAAAATATTCTTGGGCTGAGCCCCGGTGGCGTCGTGGTTGTGCGCGGGACGGCGGCCCACTGGGATGGAGGTTCAATTCCAGGAGTGGGGCTGGGCCTCCTCCTCCCACCGCCGGAGAGCAGTGATGCCCCCCCACCCCCAAAAAAAGGAAAAAAAAATTCTTGTCTCTAAAGTCCATTTATTTAACTGTACTTCTTCCAAGAAGGATTCTTGTGTTCTTTTGGAAACTCATGGTATTTTCTTTCATTTTTTAAAAATCATTTTATTGGCGGCTCATATAACTCTTATCACTATCCATCCATCCATCCATTGTATGCAAAGCACATTTGAACATTTGCTGACATCATTCTCAAAACATTACTTTTCTACTTAAACCCTTGGTATTAGCTCCTCATATTTCCTCTCCCTCCCCACTGCCCTTCTTTCATGAACCCTTGATAATATATAAATTATTATTATTTTGTCATATTGTACACTGTTCTATGTCTCCCTTCACGCACGTCCCTGTTGTCCATACTCATGGTATGATTCTCCAGCACTATAATTCAATGCATTTGTTCTTATTCAGTTTTCTATGTTCAATGTCCAGCTTTCCCATGCATATGAGACAGTTGAAGATACCATGATCTAGTAGAGGCAACTAATACGCAAATTTCCATCGTATCTGGCTATCTGTCTATCTCAGATTTCAAATTCAAGCTTTGTGTTGTACACAAACCTTCCAAAGTATTTGAGACCCAATGGTAAAAGGTATTAATATCAATAATATTCTGGATTGACAAGTATTAGTATTAGTGTTCATAGTAATGATTTAAGACCAGGCAAGAAGGATGACATTAAGGAAATCATACATGAATCAAGAAGAAGGTCACTAAAATTACAGGGAAAAAAACAAAGGATTGAAATGGATATCAGAAGCTTCAACGAAGCCTTCTCTAGAATATGAAATAGGTAAGACAAGTGGGAACGATGACAATATAAAAGAGCTGGGGGCTGAGCCCCGGTGGCCTAGATGTTGAGTGCGGGACTGCGGCCCATAGGCTTGGCCGTTCAAATCCAGCAGCAGCTCTCCAGAAGCAAGGCTGCGTAGCTCCCATGACCAGCAGAGGGAAGTGATGCCCCCTCCACCAAAAAAAAAAAAAAAAAAAAAAAGAGCTGAACAGTTGCATTCAAGGGGTGACTTAGAGGGAAAATATATTAGAATGTGATATGCAGTGATTTGTTAGAAATAAAAAGGGAAGAATACACCTGGCATTTCTCCAATAGAAAAAAATACTGAGGCTTGCATATGCAATACTGAGGGATTCCTTTGACAAAATCATTAAAAGAAGACAAGAAAAAAAAAACACAAAAAAACAAAGTCTCGATACCAAAAGGAATTCTTCAGAGACTATGCTGCTTAGTGAAGACCGCTGACAGAATTCAAAATGGCTGATAAAAAAATTGGCTCTAACTTCATTCTGTCAGAGGCCTAGGGCCATATTTTATATCAATGCAATAGCTCAGATAAGGATTAAGATTAGATAGCTAAGGACTGAACCTGAGTTTTCCAAGAATTGAGTTTAGAATCCAGCTATACTAGATTTATGCCATTTTATTCCGTCTATAGTTATTGATATATTGATTGATAGAAATGATTACTGGGAAGTAAAAATAGAGCTAGTAAGACTACTTGCCTTCAATCCTTAAATTGGAATCTAAATCGGTGAGGGCATGTTAAGAAAGAAGGTTCTAAAACAGTAGTAGTTCTCAACTTGTGGATTGCAACCCCTTTCAGTGTCAAATAACCCTTTCACAGGAGTCACCTAAGACCATCAGAAAACAGAAATATTTCACAATATGTAATTATGTGTTGTTTGGTGATCAATCACTATGCTTTAATTATGTTTAATCATGTTCAATTCCTAACAATGAAAATACACCCTGCATATTATACATTTACATTATGATTCTATAACAATACCAATGGAAATGATTTTATGGTTGGGGTGACCACAACATGAAGAACTGATTTGGTGGAGGCATTAGGAAGGTTGATAATTTGAAAGGATTAGAGCTCTAAAAGGATAAGAGTTCAGGAAATTCAGAGGTGAAGAGACTTAGCTAGGGGGCTATTGAGAGAGTGACGCAAAAAGGAATTCTTTGGCCTTTTGAAATTTGAACTAGTGGTTTGTGTCTAAGGCTGGAAAAAATTGTGACCATGGAATGAACTCTCTGCTCTACTACTCAAATGTTAAAGAGAGCTGTGGAGAGGCTGAAATGTTTACTAGGTGGCCACCTGGATCCACTTGCTGAGTGAGACTGAGAGAGATGCAGCAATAAAGAGACTGCCTTAGTCTGACCACTGACACCAGTGGACCAGGTTCACAGAGACTAGAGGAGAAAAAGAGAGTCGGTTAATTGGTCTGAAGTTCATGACCTAGAACAAGGGGCCTAGGGTTGTTGAGAATTTGAGGGGGCCCATGGTTTAAAGGAAAACCAGCCAAAGGGCACCTTGGTGAAGCTAAGTGAGGCAACTCACGTTGAGATCACCAGAACCTGACCAGGGAAAGAGAAGATTTTTGAGCCTGTGATTGGGTGCATAGTGCTGCTGACTTTAGGGATGCCCTGTGCTGATGTGATTTTGCTTATGTTTGTAAATTTCACAAGATTCTAACCAGAATGAAGATTCTTTGCATCGAAGAATATGACTGTCTCCTCAGAGCATGGGTTGATGTAAGAGGGCAGTATAGAAATTGGATACCCAAAATGGGAGGATAAAGCCATAAAGTGGCTGTCTTATAAACTTTCATAGGTTGGAGAATATATTCATAGGATTATAAGATTATAGTGATCACTTAACTGCAATTTGAAGGCATAGACTACAGTTTGCTTTGTTTCCTTTTTATGCTTAAATGAGGATGGCATGCTTTTGAATTATGTCTTTTAGTTTTATGCTGTTAGGCAGATATGATTTTATTATTGTTTTTTTGAAAATCATATACGGCTAAAAAGTTGTGTGAAAAAGTCTAGGTGACAGGGGGTGATCTGTGGTAGTAACATAACCTGGTGTCACCTTGAGACTACTAAGAGTAAAGGGATGGAATGTAGCCTGCCAATCAGGTGGCCACTTGATGACCTCATTTGGAGGCACTATGGAGATAAATAGTTCACTGGAGGCCAGATATAGTCTGTCTACTGTACATTCCTGTTGCTAAGCCGCCAGGAGCTACACTGAAGGAGCCAGGGCCCAGAGCTATATGGAGACCCACGCCAATACTGAGATGCTTCCACAGCTACTGGATACACATGACTTTCTACCCTCTGGCCTTTGGTCTTCCTGTATCTGGTGTCACTGCATGTGCTATGTGAGTCTGAAGAGGAATTTGCAGACTGGTATCAGACATATGGACATATATCGGAATTAGGGCCTTCACTGGCTTGGCTGGGATTTATTTTTAGTAGACAATTATTTTTTTATATAAGACTCCTATACACATATGAGTCTCTATGAATTTGTTTCTCTAGTCAACCTGGACTCAAACAGCCTGTGAAAGCTAGACAACAAATATGGAAGCCTCAAAAAGATTTGATATCTTTATATTGTAATGTTGGCAAAGGATATTGTATAGACTATAAAGTGTTAAAAGAATGAGCAAATTTGTTTTTAAAGAAGAATAGCCAGAATGCTTTATAGAAACAAGGATGGTGAGACTCAGTCTCATGTACGTTGAACATACCACAGAGAGGAAACAGTCCCTGGAGAGAACAAGCAAGTTTGTTAGAAGTTCAGCATAAAAGCGGTAGACACTCAATTACATGAACTGATATAATGACTACAATAACAGACTAAATATAACAGTCGTGTTTTGTGCTGTTGTATATAGTGCTACTATGAATCCAAACCAACCCAATATCTCTAATAATAACCATATCAAGTTCGAATCCACTACCCACTGGGTCGGAGAGCTTTATAATAATAATATCAAGTGACCTTTAGTAGACATTAGATGTATTATATCAACTTGGATTTATAAAAATCTCTGTTTGTGTTACTTATTGTTGCACATTCACTCCCTCACGTCTATCAAGTCCATTTGTACTCATAGTGACCCTATAGAAAGGGATACAACCATTGGACCTGGTTTCCAACTCAATCAGGACCACACCAAACTGGATGAACAAGAAGCTTTATCAGGACATGTGACTGGGAGTCCCCTATTGTTGACTATCTCTTGGGCTCAAGCACCACTCAAACTCTGGTTTAAAAAGCAACAGACCACTAATGGGTGGAGTGACTTTTCACATCCAATCAGAACTGCACAAGCTGACTACTGGGACAAACAGCTGGGGAACTTTCCACGGGTATTTTTTATGGGTATGGGCCACTGCCTTCCAAAATTATGAATCCGCCAACATTTTGAATCTGTACAGGAAAATTAATGTGGAAATGGCCTGCCTAAGCCATGGAAAAATTCAGAAGCAAGTGTCAGCAGGTTAGCAAATGAACCTTAGGGTACTTCACAACTACCCTTCTGGGTTTCTGCAACATTGTTTACAAGGATGGAAAACCCTGTCTTTCTCCCTTGGTGCAGCTAGTTGATTTAGACTGCATCCTGTGGTTAGCAACCTGGCTATTAAAGCACTATGCCACTAAGAGTCCAGTTCTGCCCTAAGAGAACAAAAATAATATTAAACTCCTAATCCCTTTCATATTCATTGGGATTACATTGAATTTGTACATGGATCAAGAGGCAGCTGTGTGACCAGAACAAGAGCCTACCGCATGTCTCGGAATCAGGAAAGGTGTGATGGTTCAGGTTTGTATCCTCCCATGATACTCATTCAACCCATAGGCAGAATAGAAGATACGAAGAAAAATGTGGTATCAAGGTTGGAGGAAGGCTTATCAATAACCTACATTATGCAGAAGACACAATTTTGCGTGCTGAAAATGGGTAGGGCTGGAAACCCTTGTGGATGACAATGAAGGGTTGCAGCCTTCATTTGGATTAGGACCCAATGTAAAGAAAGCCCAAATTCTCACAGCTAAACTACTAGTAACATTATAAAAAATGAAGAAGGGACGGAGTTTGTCAAGATTCTGTCTTATTTGGATTCACAATCAATGCTCATGAAAGCAGCAGTTAAGATAAAAAGATGCATTGCATTTGGTTGAATTTGCTACAAGAGGCTTCTTGAGAGTACTAAGAAAGAAGGGTTATTGTGCTGACTGTATTTTCAACTGCCTCATATGCCTGTAAAAGTTGGACATTCAATAAGGAAGATTAATGACGAATTGACACTTTTGAATTGCATTGTTAGAGAATATTGAAATACCATCGACTAACAAAAGGAAAATGTGACCTGTCTTGGGAGAGGGACAGCTGAAAGGCTTCTTAGAGGCAAGGAGGGAGAAAGTTCCTCTCACATGCTTTGGAAATGGTGTCAGGAGAGACCAGTCCCTGGAGACGGATGTAGCCAAGCTTTGTAAAGTAAGGGGGAAGCAAAAATGAGGAAATGAGATAAATTGATACAGTGGCTACCCCCATGAGTTCAACCACAGAAAATCTTTGTGAACTGACTCAGGATTGGGCGGGGTTTCCTTCTGTTGGATATAGGGTCACAGTATGTGGAACTGACTCAATGTTGCTATAATAGCAGCAATCCCATTCACACTACTTGGGGAGGCGTAATTTTGTCCTTTTCTGTAGCTTTCTAAATGAGCATATAACTTATATGCATATTACACTTTCCTAAATATGATGATGAGTCTATCAGCTATCTCAAGATGGGGACACTTTAGAAGACACTATGCTCAGCAGGTCAAACATATAAAGAGGAATATATCATGATACTATTATTATAAAGGAAGGAAACAAAAAAAGAGAATGTGGTTTTCATACTAAAGCAAAGAATTTGAAGACCATGGGAGGCCTGGCGCAAGGCAGAGGTTACAATGATGAAGACAGGTGGGGGAGTAAGCCAGAAATAAAGATGGAAAACGGAGTCACATTCACAGGAGTTTCCTGGGCTACTGTCCCTGCTCAAGGCAATGGCAGAGGAACCATGGATTATATTAGTATATGTCTTTATTTGTGTGGTCGATGCTTCACAAGTAAAGGGGAAAACAATTTAAAACATAATAAATTTAAGATTAAAAATTAAACACAGGGCTGAGCCCTGGTGGCACAGTGGTTGTGCACGGGACTGCGGCCCACTGGGATGGAGGTTCAATTCCAGCAGCGGCTCCACAGGAGCCAAAGCTGGGTCTCCTACTTCCACCACCAGACGGCAGTGATGCCCAAAAAACAAAAACTAAAAATTAAACATATTACAGAAGGGTCATAGGCCTATAGACAAATAAATAAAACCACATCTTTGCCTGTCAAATTTAAACACTATTTTGGGTGACTATATGGAGGAGAGAAGTAAAATTGAAACACACTTCAATTATTTTGTGAAACATGATCTAGCTTTACACAAAAAATAACTACATCAAATAAAATAAAGCTGTAACTTACTTACAAAAAGTTATCTAACTTAGGCACCCGGTATTAACTCCCCATATTTCCTCTCCCACCCCACAACCTCTCCCCATGAATCCTTAATAATTTACAAATTATCATTATTTTGTCATATTGTACACTGTCCAATGTACAACTGTCCCTTCACCCATTTCCCTGTTGTCCATACCCCAGGGAGGAGGTTATATGTAGATCTATAAGTAGATGGAGGATGTTTCGAGAATGTTGATGGCAACAAATGTGGTCAGCATACAATTGATGTATGTATTGATCGTGATGAGTTGTATGAGCCCCCAATAAAATGATTTTAAAAATTTTATCTAAGTCTTAAGTATATTATTAAAGTGCTTGACAAATCCATACACATCTCCTAATAAAGAAACAGAATACTTACAGGACTCTAGAAGTCTCATTTCTCCTTCTGTCTGTTGTAACTGAGTCAATTCTGACTCAACTTCAATTGTTAAGTACTATCATCACCGATCATGTCTGCCTCCTTTTATAGTTCATAGAAATGTAATCATATAGTATACATTTTTATGTGCCTGGATTCTTTTGTTCAACATTATATTTGTTAGCATTTTTGTAAATGTTTCCTTGTTACATAATATCCCATCATATGACTGATGGAGCAGTAGATAAGTCCTTTGTTACTATCTAAAAATTAATGGCTTAAATCTATTCAATAGCTCCACTGGAGCAGACCCCATGATCTGCTCCATATAGATTATAGTCAAGGAAACAAGATGGTAAAAGGTCCTACTGCATCATAATAATATTATTATAAGTTAGAATCAACTTGATAGCATATAGTAATAAAAATAAGAACAACAGGGTTGTTTGCCTATTCAACTCCTGATAGATATTTCAGCTATTTTCAATTTGAATCTATCAAGAACAAAGCAACTACAAATATATCTTAGCATGTGTTTTCTTAGACATAGCAGTCATGTTTGTTAGTGTTAAATCAAGAAATCAAATTCTTAGGTTTTAGAATAAGTATGGGTTAATTTTTAATAAACACTGCCAAAAAGCATTTTAAAATGGTTGTTCATCTTTGTAACTTTATTGATATTGCTTGACATAATTGTAAGCATAATGCAGATGCACCATTTTCTTTCATTTTCAGTTACCATCATATAAAAATACTTTCATTTAACTTCAATTTTCATATTATCCAATTATATGTTTATATTATTTCACTAAATGATTGTACCATAATTTACTTAACCATTTTTTCTGTGACTGGATGTTAATTTGTCAAAATTTAAATAGCACTTTACACCTGTAATATCTATTCCTAAAAAAGAATTGCTGTCGTCATATTTTACCATCTCATACTATCAACAAATCCAAAAAGGCCCAGAGACAAAACATGGCAGTCAAATAAATTAACACTGATTCAACACTTTCCAGTTCTAGGTTTGAACATTTCTCAAATATAAGAAATAGCATCTGATTAAGCTCGCTAAAAGTTCACTGTTTTCACATATTATTATTTGTTCCCTTTTAACTTTTCTGAGCTTCTATTTCCCCACCTCTAAAATACAGTAATAATAATCACGGCTGGGTTGCTGGGAGCCTGGTGGTATACTGGATGACACTATAGGGCCGTGGTGGTATACCGGATGACACTATAGGGACCTGGTGGTATACTGGATTACATCATAAGGCCCTGGTGGTATACTGGATTACATCGTAGGGCCCTCATGGTATACTGGATGACACTATAGGGCCCTGGTGGCATACTGGATTACATCGTAGGGCCCTGGTGATATACAGGATTACACTATAGGGCCCTGGTGGTATACTGGATTACATCTCAGCATGCTAGCCCCAAACCACTCTTCAAGAGAAAGATGAGGTTTTCTATTCCTGTAAAGAGTTACAGTCTTGGAAAGCCAAAGGCGCCATTCCACTGTGTTATAGTCATTGAAATCCACTGGATGGTAGTGAGTGTGAGGTTTTTAAAGCTGAGTTGCTGGAAAGAGGTGTGTTCTTCCATTATTATTTTATAGCAATATCATTAAACATCACTGCCCATGTTAAGTGTGATTTCAAAGCATATCAAATCAGTTTCATCATGGACTAACAAAAAATTCATAAAATGTGAGTATATCAGAAGAATCATTGGAATGGCCAAAATGAGAGAAAAAAGCCCCGGGATTATAGACTCAGAAGAGGCATAGATACCTTGCAGAAGCCTGGTGTGTGAGATGGGATTGTGGATAGGACCATGGAAAATGCCACGTATTCAAGCAATCAGTTGGCCACTATTTTTGAGCTGGGCACTATTATTCCTGACTATGCTACACAATGTACAAATCGATCTGTTGGGGTTTTGTTTTTTTAATGAGGGAAATTCTAACCAAGTTTTGGTTTATTATATTTCCCATCCCAGTTACCAATCTGCTACAGGCACATTTTAAAAATTCAACTTCATCCTAGTTTTGCTTTGTTTATCATTCATGGCAGAATCCATATAAAGGTGTTTCTGGCTGTAGGCTGCAGGCAATTTGGAAAGAACAGAAAGATGCTTCAGAAGGTACACGTGACCCAAGTCATAAAGGAAAGGATAAATTAAACCAAGTGAAATCTAAGTTACATTTGAGGAAAATATTTGTTGTTATTATAAGTAAGCACATACATATGCATTGCACTGCTCCTAAGAGGTTATATGTTACATAACATTAGGCCTTCATCATATCTCGAGGAGGTAAATACTCTTGCTTTGTTCCCATTATACATATGAGTATTTTGAGTCACAATGATATGATGTTACTGGATCAAGAATTCACTAGAAGGCACTTCTCTAGCTGGGACTTGAATCTAGACAGCCTGATTTCATTCTCTCAAGTATTAATTAAGCACTGCATCATCCTCCCTCCCACAGCAATAACTAAAACAACAGATAGTGGAAGAGCTCTGTAATACTTAAATTAGTCAAAGTTATGCACTTCTGATAGATCCAGAAGCCCTGGAAACCACTATGTGTTATAAAATGCCAATATCAAAACAGTTATGGAATATTAAAAGGAAATTCATATCAGAGAATCTCTGGAGAATGAATAAAAATATCCTGAGTCTTGAGGAAAGATAAATTTAAATAACAAGAATGTTTTCACACAGCTTATTGGAAAAAAATAAATTTGTCAGAATTAGTATAGAGAAGAATTTGGAAAATCTGGAGAATTGAGAAGCACTTTTTTATAAGCTGAATATGACTCTAAAACATGGCTTATGCTTTCAAATGCTACAGACACTGGACACAGGAAGAAAATGACACTGTGCTTCCATGAACATAACTTCTGGAATGGCCTAAGTCGCTAACAATAAGAGAAGTGATTTATGTAAAACAGTTAAAGGGCTAAATGATAGAATATCATAAGAATGGTTTAAAAATTCATTAGATATTAACCAGCATAGACATATAAGCAAAGGTGAAACAGAGAATAATATATGCAATATTATATCAGACATTGAAAATACACACATGCATGGTCAATAAATAAACTATAGACTGTAGTTTCACAGGACAGAGACGAAGTAATCTGCCTCCTTAAAGACTGACAGCCTTCGAAAATAGGGACTCAATGTTGTTCAATTTATCATGTAACTCAGCAAATGGGTA
The DNA here is from genome assembly GCA_004026705.1 of Nesogale talazaci. Classification (NCBI taxonomy): domain Eukaryota; kingdom Metazoa; phylum Chordata; class Mammalia; order Afrosoricida; family Tenrecidae; genus Nesogale; species Nesogale talazaci. The sequence continues at coordinate 37,680 of PVJH01008599.1, read as the reverse complement.
TAGAGTCATGAACAGCTGTGGGCCATTCAGCTAACTGATCTAAAATGAAAGAGAAACTCAGCCCTGACTTAACTTCAATGTCTTCTGGAAAACAGAAACAAGCCAAGAATAATTATCAGGATAGCATGATGTAGTATTTTTTTTTAGGCATCACTGCCCTCTGGTGGTGGGAGTAGGAAGCTCAGCCTTTGCTCCTGTGAGCTGGAATTGAACTTCCATCCCAGTGGCCTGCAGTCCCACACACAACCACTACGCCACCGGGGCTCAGCCCCATGGTGTAGTATTGTACTGAATGAGTGCCTAGCTGGCTTATTGAGTCAGCAAAGAGTTCCGAATCAGGAAATGCCAGATTGGAGTCCTAAATTATGAGCAAGCATTAGCCAGGAAAAGAGAAACTAACAAAAGAAAAGCATTTTCAAAGAAGAGGAAGAGGAACTGCCAAAGAACAAAAGTAAGAGATTTTGGTGCACTGAAAAGTTTTACAATCTATTCCCTACTTCTATTTTATCTAATCTCCAGACTTGAGCTTGATCAGATGAATGAGATTGATGGGAATTCTCCTACCCCTAATTGAACAGATTTATTTGTTGAATGAAATCATGGCGTTTACTAGTTGGAAAAAAAATCCCCCAACCCAATGCCTCATTATGCCGCCAGTAAATGTCCCTCTACCCCACAGAACTATGTGTTGGATAGTTGGTGTGCTTCTTAACCATACAAATTCCAGAGGGGTCTCTGTGTGTGTGTGTGTGTGTGTGTGTGTGTAGAAGATTAAAGGTAACATCTCCCAATGCATTTTGAATTATAAATAATATAGTAAATGGCTGGCGTGTGACTTTAATTTGGGGGGTGGCATCACTACCCTCTGGTGGTGTGGGAGCTACCCAGTGCTGCTCCTGAGAGCCGCCACTGAATTTGAACCACCAAGCCCGCGGGCAGCAGTCCTGTACTCAACCACTTACACCACCCAGACTCAGCCGGTGACTTTTAATTTTTTAAGAGAAATAAAAACCCTAATAAATTTTGTGACAAAAATCTATAGTCGTGACACCCAGATCTAACCATGTTTTGTTCTGTTTCCTTCCTGTATAAAGTGTAATGTTATGGATGTAACTTTATTTCTCTTGAACCATTTACTTTATTTATTTATTTATTTTTTATTTCAGGCATCACTGCCCTCAGGTGGTGGGAGCAGGAGGCCCAGCCTTTGCTCCTGGGAGCTGGAATCGAACCTCCATCCCAGTGGGCCGCAGTCCCGCGCACAACCACTACGCCACTGGGGCTCAGCCCTTGAACCATTTTCATAGTCTGTAGATTCCCAATAGGCAACCACTGTTAGGAGTTTGGTCTTCATATTTTTGCATGCAAATTCAAGTGTGTATCACTGTACATTCATTCTGGCAAAGTCTGAGGACACCTGGCTCCCTGTACAATAAATATTTTAATGTATTGCTATGGTTTATGTAAGGGAACTTCATCTCCTTTTATCCATTACTTTTATTTATTATCCTTTTATTTCCTCTCAAGGTTTTAAAGACCTCAAACCCAGACTTTTGCAACACTCAGTCCAGAGTACAGCTAAATGGGGCAGAGAAGATGTCAGCACTGGGGCGCTGTCCAACAGGCAGGCAGGTGTGTTCTTGTGGCAGTTGCATTTGTGGAGCCCTGGCTCTCTCTCTCACAGAAGGTAGAGTGATGTTTACCTGTAGATCCATCCCTACATATAATTTATAGAACTCTTTTGTATGTGTGGCTGTTGGGACCTTTATATTATGGAGTATTGAAAACCTGTATAAGCAGGAAAAAGAATATAATGAAAACCCATATACCTGTCACCTAGCTTTAACAATTATCTGTCAGTACCAATCTGACTTAATCTCTATTCCCCTCTACTTCCCCTCCATACTCCTCAATCATGTTGATGCATATCTTAGACATAATATAATTTTCTCAGTATGTCTTACACTATGCATTTCTAAACCTTAGTGACATTTTAAAATACATAACTACCCTATGATTATCGTACCTCAAACAATCCTCATGATTGAAAAATAAATTTAATTTTCCCTAGTTATCTCCTATTCATTTGATTTTTATTTTACATGTAAAACTCATGCCTTAGAGTTATTTGCTGTCTCTAATCCTACTGTCCCTGAGTCCATTCTGACTCATACCGATACTCTCTACATGATTCCCAGGAAGTAAATCCTTATGGAATCAGTCTCATCTTTCTTCCATGGAGTCACTGAGGAACTTGAACAACCAACCTGTAGTTTGTAACCCAATACTTAACCTACAGCACCACCACAGCTCTGTTATCTATTATCTACCTCCCTTAGTAACTATTTTTGCTCTTCGACATTAAATCAACTCTGCCACTTGCTGCATTATTTCCTAGAAGTTTTATAGTGTACAGATTTTCTCTATGTTGAATGTGTCTGTCCTACGTCTCCTGAAAACAGGAAATTGCATAGAGAGACCTGACCAGGTTCAAGGTAGATTTTTTTTGGCAAGATGTCTTCCGAGTTTACATTGTAGTTCTTCAGGGGATTCCTAATGTCTCGGTGTCCCTTTTGAGTCACCAGCACTAAATGATTTCCATAGCGCAGACCCATTATATTGTTGCTTTTGTTAGCTAACCTTGTACAGGGCTTGGCCTCAAGGCAAATTGGAATTACGTGCTGCTCAATCCTATGACATTTCCATGATTAGTGGTAGAATCAAACTATTGTGATTAAAGGGTTATCGTTGGTTTAATTTTCAGAAGAAACAACCACGCCTTTCTTCCTTGTCCTTCTTAGTCAAAAAGCCTCTCTAAAACCAGTTCAATACTGTGGTAATTACATAATCTGTTGTCAATGATGAAACTAATAAGAGTGAAGGGGAGGAGTTTAGTCTGTAACCAGATCACAGCTTGATGAGCTCATTTGGAGACACCAAAGAGATAAATAGCTTTCTGGAGGTGGAACACACATTCATTCCTTGATGGGCATCCCTGATGACAAGCCTGCTGGAGTTATGCTGATGCCTCCAGAGCCCTGAAGCTGGCGGAGCCATGTAGAGACCCATGCCAGTGCTGAGATGTTTCCACCACCACTGGATCCATAAGATTTTGTACTTACCGGCCTGTGCTCTTCCTGCATTTCGTATCATTGCATGGCTGTGTGAGCCTAAAGAGGACTTTATGGACTAGTATAGACATATAGAGTAATATCAGATGTATGGACTTGCTCTGGACTGGGCTGGAATAATTTCAATATTTCAATTGCTCTTTTATATAACGTTGTCTCTTACACATAGGAGTGTCTTTGAATTTGGTTATCTAGTCAACCCAGACTGACACAAATACCATGCATAACAAAACACAAGCTGTGTTTTAAAATATAACACTTGTCTTGGAATGAAGCCTGGATTTATAAGAAAACCTTAAAAATTGAGAACATATTTTGAACAGGGGTACGCAGTACCCAGGCTATAGTACTCAAGAATACAGTGCAATACAGACACTGAGAGAAAAAAATCATAGCTTCAAAATACAATATTCTAACAACCTATTTTCATGTAAGCAATGAGTTTCCTTGTGTACCATTATGTACAAATATAGGATTGCTCTTTGTGCCAAGTGTTGTCCTAGATAAAAGCTGAACACATATTTCCCCCTTTGAATCCAGTGCTAAAGAGAGCCTGATAGTGTTCAGAAAACCAAAGAATGAAGTCAATGAGCAAAGCTATTTGGATGGAGTTCAAGTACTCAGGACATGTCCAAATAACAGAAACCATTCCTGGCCAGTGACTTTCTTCATGGTTGTTTGCCCTAATGCTCTACGAGAGACTTAATAAAGTGAAATACTGAAAGTTCCAAGGAAAGGATGGTGAACTTGAGGAGATTTTTAGACATTATTGTTTATAGAGTCGTTTCTGTGCCCAGGCAAATTACATTTCGCCAATATATTGTGACAGTCACAGAATGTCCACAGGTACCTGCATTGTGAGACATGTTCATTGAAATATGAATTCATTACCAACACAATGTCTCAGTCACAGTTTAACCCTTGGCACAACTTTGGAAGTCATCTATCAGTGATCCTTTCAGGAAGTGGGATTATTTCACAGTTGCCCATACGCCCTTGTGATTCTCATTTCTTCCCTTGCAACTCATCAAGCATTGAATATGTATTTAAATAAACTTTCCATTTTATTAATTAGAAACCTAAAGTGCTGGGGGAGGGGTGGTGTGTGATGCATTCAATTGATGATGGTTCTTTTGCTTCCCCATAGAATTTTTTCTAGTTGATAGATACTCTTTCTTACAAAGAATTCTGTATTTTATTGTAATGGCCACCACATAGAATCCCCAAGCAATGCTCATGCTTGTGGGACAGGCTACTGATGAGAAATACTCAAGATACAGTTGCAGAGTGAGGGCATGTTATGAAGATCCCTGAAGGTTGGTAATAAATGCCCAAAGGGCATAGCACTCCACTATAAACCTCAACTCAAAGGCACTCAGCATGCACTTTGTGGTTCAACAAACCCAACTCAGAGAAGTAAGTGTGCCAGCCTCCAGCCTCAAAGCACAGGCTTTCCCGGTTCTGTGGGCTGGGAATTCCACTGCTCTTTCTCAAGTTCTGGCTCCTCTTCAGTGAATGTTGCCCTTCAGCCACTCCTCAAGTCAAAACTGCTGTCTTCTGGATGAAGGTGGTTCACTGAGTTGGGATCTCAGGACCTAGAGGATGCTTGTCACTCCAGGCACTTATTGGTTGCATGATTATTTTTATAATCAGGGCATTCGTTTTTTTTTTTTTTTTTTTTTTAGGCATCACTGCCCTTGGGTGGTGGGAGTAGGAGGCCCAGCCTTTGCTCCGTGGAGTTGGAATTGAACCTCCATCCCAGTGGGCCGCAGTCCCGCGCACAACCACTACGCCACCGGGGCTCAGCCTCGATTTTTATATTATATGTTTTTCAAGTATTTTTCTCATTCTATAATTGGTCTTTTTTGGGGGGCCATCACTGCCCTCTGCTGGTTGTGGGAGCTACCCAGAGCTGCTCCTGAGAGCCGCCGTTGAATTTGAACCATCAAGCCCACACTCAACCACTTATGGCCACTGGGGCTCAGTCCCCTGTAGGTGGTTTTAATACTATGGACAATGCCCATTGAAAACATGAAAAATTATCAGTTAGATGAAGTCTGATCGATCTGCTTTCGTTGTTTCGTGCATGCCTTTGCTAGCTTACCTAATTTAAGAATCCACAGGCAAAATCAAGGTAATGGAATTTTACTCCTACTTCTCTTCTAAGAGTTTTAAAGTGTCACAAAGTTTTCGCATTTTGAGTTAATTTGTAAATGGCCCCATTGGCATGGCCCTTCTTTTGCGCATGAAAACCTGCTTGTCCTAGAACTGTCTGCTAGAAAAACTGTTTCCAATTGAACTGCTTTGTTTGGTCTTTTACATTTTTCTAATATGTAACAATTCAATAAAAACAAATCAACCTCTAGACACTATTTTGCAATTTTGTTGTGGCAGAAGTCCCCTGATCTTGACCAAAGAGCTCTGATGGGATGGTGGTTATACACTGGCTGCAAGTGACAAGGGCAAGAATTCGAAACCAGCAGCAGTTCTTCTGTGGCAATAAGCTAAGACATTCCACTTCTGCAAATTGTTGCAGTCTCAGGAACTCACAAGGTAGTTCACTGGATCACCACGAGTCAGAATCAACTTAAGGGAAGGGAGCGAGGATTTTTTGGTCAAAGAAAAAGAAAAAAAATAAGTTTCTGTTGCTGAGGATGTACTTGACCTCTTGAAAGTATAGATTTTAAACCACTAAAAGGCTTTGAGTTTCTTCTTGTACTAATCCAACCTTCAAACTCACTGCCAGTTGGTTCTGAGTCATAAGGTTTCTCCTATGGGTTTCCATAACTGTAACTCTTTATGGGAACAGAAAAACTTATCTTTCCCTGTGAAGTAACTCATGGATCTTGCACTAACTAAGGACACATATGAACAGTATGTATCTGTTCCAACCCTTCTACAATGTGACTTCTAGACACACTAAGAAACAGATCTCCTTCATAACCTGGCAATCGCTTAAAACCTAGGATTAACTTCTGAGTCATACTGCAGAGTAGTCTATTTCCAGTGTTATAAAGGAACCACCCTCATTGTTTACCATAGTAGATGTATCCTTTTACATAAGCACTAGTTAAAGGTTCCAGTTTCCCAACATCTCTGTCAACATTTTCAGTGTTTTGTGTTTTGTTCTCATCTTGTTCTCATTTGTTTTCATGGGAATGGGGTTCAATAATAATACATTTCTGATTTTCATCTCTCTGAGGGCTAAAGACTTTGAGCAGATAACTTTTCTTAAGCTTGCTGCCCATTTGAATACTTCTTCAGCAAAATGGTTAGTCGAGTCCTTTGCTGGAGAAGTTTTTTTTTTTTTTGTAATATCTAATTTTCACTGCTGTCATTAAATTATAGAATACCTAGATTTATTTTCCAATTATCATTTTCTCTTTTTATAGAAACTGAAAGTGTGATATAACCAGAATTAATAATTTGTCATCACACACACACAAACACACACACACAGTCAGTACCAACATCAGATTGAACAAAAATCCAGGATTCTTTCTACACCTTACATTGACTTTCAAACCTGTGTAAAAGCTAAACACATTTCTAAACTCAATCTAAAAGGTCAATCTGAATTTTCATTATTAGGAACTGGTAAACCATAAGATCAAAGCACATGTATATAAAGAAAAAAAATAAATGATTTTAAGAAACTGATGAATAAAAGTAAACTAAAGAAGGAAGGAAGGAAGAGAAATATTCACAACCAACCTCAAGCAAATATGTCTAAAGCAAAAACCAAACTCACAGTTTGCAAAACTTAAAATTTTTACAGGAGCAGACAATCTCCTCTATCTCCCACAGAGTGACTGGCGTGATAAACCACTGATCTTGTGGTTAGCAGTTCAGCTTGTCAGACATGACATTACCAAGACAAGACGGGTTACCAGACCAAAGTTCACTTGTCCCTTTATTTTTCTCACTGTGCTCACTTTCCCCCTGGTGATAGCCTTCTCTCACTCACTGCTATGGAATCAAGGCTGACTCACAGTGAGCCCTGTTAAAGGAGTAGAAAGCTCAGTCTTTTCCTGTGGAGCTGTTGGTGGGTTCCAACCGACAACCATGTGATTGGAGTCAACCTTATAAAGACTACACTACCAGAACTCTCCAAAGAGTATTCAAAATTAAAACAGGAGGTAGACACTTCAATGAACTATAATGGTCAATAGGTCAGAGAGAAAAAGAGAGAGAGAGAGAGAGAGAGACAAAGAAGGATGGAGCTAAGGATATTTGACATTCCCCCTAAGCCTCAATTTAAGCAAAAATTTAGGTGATGTTAATCCAATATTAATGTTCCTCTTGTAACCATAAAGGTACAGTCATCATTTGATGGTTTTCCCATTATCAACTTGAGTGAAGCAAAGGCATAAATATTTTTAAGATCCAAAATAAAGTGCTGTTGGACGAATGGAGGTTTATGAATATAGAAGACAATCTCAAATACAACCATTTAAATTGCTCCAAACGTGGCCCGAGGAGATCTGTATGTCTCAACTGATTAGCCAGAAGCAAACACTTAGAGCCACTGATTCACAAAGTTATTTTATTAGATGGAACATTATATAGTTCATTTTTGTATTTCCTATACAATCCAAGTCCACTTTTATTGCTTTTTTAATGAAATATTGTTGTCAATTCTTTTCTGTTTTTTGTTTGCTTTGTTTTGTTTTTGGGGGGGCATCACTGCTGTCAATTCTTTTCTATTTAAAAATTATTAAATAATATGCATGTGTTAAAAACCAAACCAAAAAAAAGTGTTTCAAAGATAATGAGGAACTCTCCTTCCCCCCAAAAAGAACTCTACCATTCTATTTTTTCCAAGCCAAAGCCAAATGCTTAGTTACATTTTTAGTTCTGTCAATTGATAAAATAGTTCTAAATAATATACTGTCATATTTATATCACTAGTTAATAACTAGTAGATCCTCTAGGAAAGATGAGAACCTAAGAGATCTACTTTTTCCTTTCTTTTAAATTCTTCTGTAGGATATTTCAAACTTTTAATGTGAATATTTTAATGTGAACATTATGTATATTTGGCTATACATTGGACTGATAAATTCAAGGTTGGTGGTTCAAATCCACCTGCTCTCACAAGGGAGAAAGATGAGGCTATCTGCTCCTATAAACCTTTACACACTTATCGAGTCTGGTTAAGTCAGCATGAACTCCATGTCAGTGGTTTTTTTTTTTTTTTATTAATCTCTACAGTCCTACATGATCTGTTTCTATTTTATGCTTTAGTCCACTAATTTGAAACTGAACCTCAAATTTATTACTCTGTTTACTAGTTTTCCAATATTTCCCCATCCTCAATTTCCAATCTTTAAACACTGTCAGCTCTACCTAAATGCTTAAATGTTCAAAATTATTTGAGGTATTCTGTCCTAAGTTATAACTGAAAGTTCTAGACTTTGTTGGAGAGTAAGTCTAAAATTTGAAAGTTAGCAAGTAAAATCCATTGCTTTTGTGCATTTTTTTTTGCACAACAGTAGTTTTGCAGAACAGGTAACAAGATAGCACTACATGTCTTTTTCTAAGGTTCCATTGACATAACGCTTGGCCTGCATAAAAGAGGCATTTTAGTTTTAAGCCAAAGAGTTTCTATAATCAAAAATAGTATTGAAATTATGCCTTATTTTGACTGATCTATAAATTGTATTTTTAGAATTTTTTTCTTTTTTGCCTTTATTTTTCTATGAATAATGTATTTGTCCTAATATAAATGTCTTCTCTATTAATCAGTAGTAAAATTTCGGTCACAAATATGCCTCTTGCTTTCTGCTTTATTTACCTACTATGATACTGATCCCCTCTCTGATCGTGCTTCAACAGTCTCCCAACCTCAGGTTTCTGATCCTTCCCCTCTACACTCTGCCTTCTAGAAAGATTTAAAACTTTCCTCTGTTAGCCATCCAAAATGGTTCTTTTCTTTTACCTATGTCTTCACTTTTTATTTCTCAGATTTATTTCAGAGAAACCAGGGGAGACGAGAAGTGAATGTACATGATCTCTGTGGTATTTTGAAATAATATTGCATGCTGTTCTTGGTGATTCAAGTAACAACTTGAAAACAGTAATCCTGGGTATTACAAATGTGCACGAGTGTAAAGTAATTGAATATGTGAAATAAATAAAGCACTGTTTTCAGGCAAAGAACTATTTTTGCTCATATCAAAGTGATCCCATTTACCCAATCAGCATCGAAATAATAGTTGAACATTAGAAACGTGATCTAGGATCATGTCACTTCCTTAGGAGACCCCTGGGGATTCTGAGTAAACGTTGCTTTCTTCTTCTCAGAATATGGAACTCTTTTCCATTACTGAAAATAACAGATGACTGTATATTCCACCCCCACCAACCATTTCCATTGGTGAATAGACTTTATATTTGAAGTGAACTTTCCAAATGAGGTTCTTCATATCTTTCTGGGTAACACTTTGCAGTCTGTGAAGCATTGGTGGGTAAAAAAGAGCAAACATTAAGAAGGCACTCACAAAATGCACTAGTACTAAAGACATCCTCTAATTTCCTGACAATATAATCAGATTGCCTGTGTACCTCTGGAATAGCAACCCTTAAGAAAAACTCATCGCAGATCAAGTGTCAGGCTGCAAAGCTGAATTTCAAACAATTCTAAAACATTAAACAGGAAACGACTGTACACTGCATGACATAACTTGGCAAGAGTTCCTAGAACCATTTGCACTTGATCGTGTAAATCCACATAGGAATTTAAAAAGACAATGCAGGGTTCATAACTGTGGTAAAGGGAATGGATAGGCATTAAAAGACAGAGAGGTGAACTCGGTTGTAAAGAAATTTGGTATCCTGGAAATCAAATGGGAATCTTAAGTCAGAGGAAGTACGTATTTTATTTCAAACTGGAAACTGACCGGAATGTTGCTCTTAGGCAACGAAATTGGAAGAAGCAAATGAGTGAGCAAATGCAAAGTGCTTGGAACAGAACTAGCATGGTCCACGTCCCTAAATGGTAGTGTATTTTTCAAACACTCTCAGCTTAGTGTACTGGTAGCCAGGTGCTCAGTAGCAAGAATAAGATACCAATTCCTGAAGTAGAGTTACATTAAGACATCTTCTGTATTGATGGCTGAAAGATTACTGAATAAAAGAGTAAAATTTATCAAAAACCATGAGTCGAAGACGTGGCGAGTATATTGGTATGATTTTTAAGGAGAGGTTAGAAATGTAGACTGAAAAAGGGATTGCAAGAGGATTACATATTCAATCATTACCAATGAGACAGAACACTGCCCAAAGAAGGGGACAGAAAATTCTTAGGGTTTCCATGGAGTTTGACATGAAGGGAAGCTGTGTAGACTAATTTCTGTGAAAGAATGTAAAGAAATGGTTCTGATCTTCAGCGAGAATAACGTTATGAAGTAAGTATATACTTACTTTGAATATAAGTATACTTTGTTCTTTTTGCTAGTTATTATAATAAAATATGAGCAAAGTTTCAAGGAGCTGGGAGAGAGCTAGTAATTAACTTGGAGGTATCCTATAAGATTTTGAAGGGTTGATTTGATGAGCTGCATGAACAGGAATTATTTAGTTTGAAAGTGGAGGCATAATAATTACAATAGGAATATCACATATAAGCTCTGAAAGAATGGAATGTCGCTAAATGTTTAAAATTTAAGTCTGAATGGAGAAGGTAGACTGTGGAAAACACAAGCAATGCACTGTGTGTTCTATAAGTAAATTCAGGCTTGTGTCCTTTAAGCAGACATAAAACTTTAAAAGACTGCTTAGATAACAGCAGATATAACATTCTATATTTTAGACAACTAATTCTGGCAGAGACTTGAAGGAAGAAAGATAAACTGGAATCAGGGAGAAAATCGGGAGGCAAATGCAATAGTCCAGTGGGGCTGTACAAATCACAATCCAGTTAGTTGCAGAGGGGAGATTGGAATATTTCTTTTAGAAGGTAAGCTTTGAGGATGGTATTATCTATTTGAAATAAGATGCAAGGAAGGTTGATTCTATTAATCTGAGTAACCAAATGGATAGCTACAGCATGAGTCAGCACATGGACAATGGGAGTGTGGTAAGTTTCAGAGGGATGTGTGCATGCGTGATCCATTGGTTAAACCACAAATCAACCAGCCACTCCATGGAAGGAAGAGGTGGCAGGCTGTTTCCTTAGAATTCCTAAATTCCTTCTAATTCCTAAAGAATTAGAAGCCCTACAGGAGCAGTTCCACTTCCTAACATGCTTTCTATCAAGAAGACTATATATTTTCTATTACTATTCCTTTGTCTTTGTTTCTGGCTTTCTCGTTCAAATCACTAATGATTATCTTCTTTGCGTGTGTGATAGATTTCGGACTCAAGAGAATGACAGAATTTTAAAATCTTTTCATCGTTAGCCTTTGTGTAAATTTGAATAATAGCTATAATAATTGAACCTGGTTGTAGGTCTTTAGGTGTTATTCAAACATAGATATTTTTCTTCTAATGTTCTCTTTTGTGAAGAATATAATGGCATCCCTTTTAATTGTACTTTGGTCCTTAAGTATACTTAATAATAAACAAACCGCCCGGTTTACTTCTAAAAAGCCTTCCATCAACAAACTATCAATAGCAACCTTCTAGGACAGAGCAGAACTAAGCCCATGTGTTTCAGAGACTGTCAATCTTCACCTGCGGAGACCTGCGTAGTAAGCCAAATCTGTCTCTCATATAGTCCCAGGTGGTTTGAACTATCTGAGAAAGAGTTAATTAATATGGCCCATCTAACCATAGTTCCTTATTTGATAAATATTACAATTCTAGACTTTCTAAGCTTGTGTTTATAGTTGAATTTGAGAAGGTATCCTCTACTATACTAATGAACAGGATTAGGGTGAGATTAAAACCTGACTTTAGCAGGTGTGAAACAAGTCACAGCTCTCTTTAAATTCTACCGAAGGATGTTATTTAAGACACCACCCTTGGGGAAATCATGTGTTCATACAGCCACTCCTAGTTGTAAGAGCTATCAGCAAGACTGAGAGCTATTGAAGGGCCATTTGGAAGAACACATGCAAGATCTCTGTCTGAAATGGTGGGGGCTGCCAGGACTGGAGGCACCAGAGATTGTGGCATGAAGACTATGGAAAAGCTCCACCCTGATTGTGGAGCCTGAGAGAATGCTTAACTGTAACACAGCAACAGAAAGCCTGGGTTCAGTGGCCTGTAGAGGCAAAGACCAAGAGCTGAGAAAGTGAGGATCAGAAGGAGGCTGGGTGGCTGTCTGAGGAATAGTGCTGTTGTGGACTCACGGTGTATGCTTACTGATTACTGATCCTGACAGTGCTAATCTCTTAAATTTTCTATTAAACCCCCTTAATGTTGAGTATTGCCTGTGAGTTCTGTGTGGTAAATGCAATGAATTACTGAGCCCAGCAAAGGGATCAAGTGCCCTGGAAGAAAAGGTTGATGCCAGAATAGGTGAAGAAATATGGAAAGTAGAGGTATTTCTGACTTCTGCCTTATAGCCTTATCAGGAAGTAAGAGGAGTTCAGGTATGTCCACCTGTGTTGCTCTCTATTGCACTGTCCACCTTTCAATTAGCTGCTCAATGATTAACCTATGGACTCTCCAAAACCCTTCATTGGCTGGCCATCTCTCTGTGTCCTTGTGTGTGTGTCCATAGGTCTTTCCGTCTGCCTGTGTAGCTAACCAAGGAGAATAAAAACTAAGAAATATATTTACTTCTCACTTAAACAATATACTTAATTCTCAAAATTCAGATCATAATATAAAAAAGAGTGATTTGTGAAACAGGAAGATTACCAGATCAGATCACAAAATAGAGCATGACTAAATCTTTTCAATACTGCCAAATTACAGAATTCATAATTTCCAACCCCCTGAGAGTAATGGTCCAGCCAAGTTGCCTTATAACCTTAACCATGACAGCCAGTATTATGCTTGCCTCTTACTTTCACATTTCTTACTGCAAAAAAGAAACAATAAATAGCACATTTTTACTATTGTTGAAAGTGCAAAATGTTGGCTGAAACAGATCAATAATGATAGAATTTGTATATTAAAAATAACTTAAATTTTTAATAAATTAATAAATTAAAATGTTTGATATGTAAATAGCATATTAAATTACCAAATAAACATGGAAACTCAGAAAAAAATAGTATAAAAATGTCCCTTGGTTACTTATATACTCTATAAGAAGTTAAAACTAAATTTTATATTCCTTTTTATATAGATAATGTTCTCATTTGTCAAGTCAAAATGAAATGAAGTCTCTATTCCTCTAATTCTTTTAATAAGTTGTACTTATTTGTTCTGGTGTTTCTCTGATTCTAAAAGCTATGCTCTATTTCAAATATTATCTGGGTCACCCACGCACGATGGCTTTTAGTGGTGCCATCAGAATCAAAACAGATTTGTACAAAAGAAAAGCCAGGTTTCCAGTGCTGGCAGCCCTGAATGTTCCAGTCTTGTTGGCCCAGACCATTCTGCCTGGTGCAGGAGGCTCAAATGCTTCTACCTACTGGCTCAGCACCCTAGGCCCACAGTGAGCCTGCTTGCATGCTTGATCTGAAGCACATACATGCCCCACATATAGCCTGGTTTCAGAGTTCCAGATCAGCACCATCACCCATGGCAGCATGGCCTCCTCCACCTTTACCTTTTATCAGGCATTTTAAAAAATTAAAGATGAAAAAACTTCTTTTTTAGTTAAACAAGAAAAAAGGCTGCTAAGTATGGCCTGACAGACTAGGTCAAAGCAGCCCAGGGGTATACACATAGGTCCCAACCCCCACTTCAGTCACTGAAACTCATCACCACAGTTGGCCACTGACCATTGAGGAACCTGGCCTACACAGCATATCTGATCCACCTCTGCAGTAAGTCAAAAGCAGCCCAATGAAAATATCCTTAACACTAGCACAGAGAAAGACCTAAGAGCACCGTGGTCTTCAAGGAACTTGGGCCTACAAAAGGATCAAAGAGAAAGCAATAGACCACATCACTCTTAACAAAAAAGTCGGAGAGACAAAACCCAATAGCACAGTTAGTGATACTCACAGAAGAATCACACATGAATCTGCCACAGAAAGAAATCTTTAGATGTCTGCTTGGAGTAATACAGGAGCTGAAGGAAGCAATGCAGAATAAGGATGCAATAATAGAGATGAAGCCCATACTAGAGGAGATGAAGTCCACACACTGAAGAGAAATACAGGTACTAACAGATGAGGTAGCAGAGGCCACATAGTCACAGAATTTACTTTTAGACTTAAGGAACTCAGACATCAGCAAGTGAGAAAGACAGCCAGAAAGGAAAATTAAAGAAGTGAAAGATTACCTGAGGTCAATGACAGATGCTATGATGTGGAATAATATTTGAATAATTGGTCTACCAGAGCAGGACATACCACACAAGTTGACAGTCAAGATAGCAAAGGAATTTCTTGAAGAGAACTTTCTCATCTTCATGAGTGAGACTCAGGCATTCATACAAGAAGTAGAGAGGACACCAACTAGACTATGTAATAGTAAATGCATCCAACTTCAAGGAAAAAGAGAAAATTTTAAGAGCAGCAAGAGAAAGGAAGACAGTCACATACAAAGGAGCTCAGGTAAGAATATGCTCAGACCTATTAGCAGATACCATGAAGAGGAGGAGAGAATGGAGCAACCTCTTCAAAATCTGAAAGAAAAAAATGCCTGCCCAAGAATCTTTTACCCTGCCAAATTTCCATTAATAAAGAGGAGGAGATAAGGGTCTTCCAGGACAAAGAAAGACTCAAAGAATATGCTCCACCCACACCTGACCACGCAGAAGATATTGAATGACTCACTGTGCACAGAGGGTTAACCTCCACCACGCACAAGCAGGACATCACCATATAACCAAACTCCATGCAGAAGCCAATGTGCCAACAACCAGTTATGAGGGTAACAGGACCTCAGAAGGAAAAGAAGACAAAAAATAAGTCCAACCCCACAAACACAATACACTGATATGAAGGGAGATAGGAAACATCCAAAAATGAAAGACATGATATGATGGGGATGAATCTACAGATGTGATAATAACTCTGCATTCCAATGGCCTTGTTTCATACATTAAAAGAAAAAGGTTTGAGAACTGGCTCCAAAAACGTAGCCCAACAATTTACTGACTGCAAGAGACACATTTTAAGTGCAGAGACAAAAATAAACGAAGAATAGAAGGATGATGGAAAGTATATCAGGCTAAGGGCAACTTAAAAGCAGGGGTGGCAATCCTAATTTCTGACAAAATGGACCTCAAAGTTAAAACCATAAAAAGAGATAAGGAGGGGCAGTATACAATACTGATCAAAAGATCAGTAGACCAGGAACCAGTTAGTATATACAATATTTACTTGCCCAACAATGGAGCAACAAATTTCGTCAAACTATTAGAAAATGAAAAAAGAAATCACAGATTGAATAATTGTAGTAGATGACTTTAATACTCTACTATCAGAGAAAGACAGATCACTGGGAAAGAAGCTTAGAAAGAGACTACAGAGCTAAACAATACAATTATGCAACTGGATCTGATAGACATTTATAGAATTTTCCATAAAAAAATCACCTTTTTCTGAAGTCCACATGGCTCATTTTCAAGAACAGACCACATGCTGGGGTACAATCCAAGCCTGAGTAAATTGAAATCACTTAGAGATTATTTAGTCTTTCTCAGATCACCATGCCATAAAGCTGGACAAAGCAAAGGCAAACAATTGGAGGATGAAAAATGATCTTCTGCAACATGAATGGGTACAGGTCCAGATTAGAGAGGAGGTTAAGAAGTTTCTAGAAACTAATGGAAGGAGATTACAACACATAAAAATTTATGGGCTACCATGAAGACAGTTATGAGAGTTGGCTTGATATCAATAAATGCATATAAGAAAAAAGAAGAGAGGCTTATGAATGATAGATAGGTTATCACAAAACCTCCCCAAACTAGACAAGACTCTATGGAAGAACCCCTCCAATAGCTAAAGAAAAGTATACAGAGGTAAACCAGTGGAAAGACAAGTAAACAATGCAAAAGATAAATGCTGCAAAAAACTGGTTCTATGAATGGAACAACAGAATCGATATAACGCTAGAGAACCAAACCAAGGAAAGGAAGGAGCAAACCTCAATAGCCAGGATGAGGGATGAAATGGGTTACAACAGACCTCTGTGAGATTAAAAGGATTATCACAATATACTATGAAGGACTGTATTTTAATGCATTCAGAAACATAGAAGGCATGGATGAATACCTGGAAAACAGTCCCTCCCTAGATTAACTCATACAGAGGTCAATAACCTCAGCAAACCCATGGTGAAAGAAGAAATATATAGGGTAATCAAGAAGCTACCAACAAAAAAAGCCCTGGGACCACATGGCTTCATAGCAGAATTCTACCAAGCATTCAGGGAACTATAGACACTGATTCTTTCACTCCCCCCCCACCCCAAAGTATTCCAGGACAATAGAAATAATGAATAAAAACTTCAAAACTCATTCTATGAAAGCAGCATAACTTTGATACCCAAACATGGAAAAGACCCCATAGGTATAGAGAAGTATATAGCAGTATTTCTAATGAACATAGATGCAAAATTCTTTAATATTGACCAATATAATTCAAAAGTATATAAAACATGTTATCCATGAATATTATAAATCACATTGGTAAGAAAAAGTGTAAGAACCACATGATAATATCGATAGACACAGAAAGGGCATTTGACAACATCTAACACCCATTCCTATTTAAGTCACTCAGGAAATAGAACTGGAGGGAAAATTCCTTAAGCTAAAACAAAAAGTCAACAGCCAGCATCATAGTCAATGGAGAAAAGACAAAAACAATCCCACAGAAAAATGCTACAAGACTAGGATGCCCCTTGTCCCCATTTTTATTCAATATCATACTGCAGGTTCTAGCTAGCAACATAAGAAAGTGGAAGGATATTAAAGGTGTCCAAATGGGAGAGGAGGAGATTAAACTCTTGCTATTTGCAGATGACATGATTCTATACATTGATAATTCCAAAAGCTCCACAATGGGAGTACTTGCAGTGATAGAAGAATATAGAAAATTGGCAGGAAAGAAAGACATAGACAACTGATCTTCGAAAAGTGTCACAAAAACATCAACTGGAAAGTGGATGCCCTTTTAAAAAAGTGGCACATGGAAACAATAGATATCCACATATAGAAAAGTGAAACAAGATGTTTATCTCACTCCATGCACAAGCAAACTCAAGGTGGATTATAGACCTAGAAGTAGAACCACAAACGACCAAGACCATCAAGGAAAGAACTGAGAGAAACCTAAGATCATTGGCCCAGGGAATTCATAGACTTACTGCAATTTTACAATATATGGGTGGAATCATAGGCAGTCGGGAGGAGGTCAGACCAAACCCAGGGAAGTACATGTGAATCCAACATAAAGAAGGGGAAAGGAGTAAGGAGAGGGGAGAATGAGGGTGAGGAGAAATTGAGATGATGACATGGGGGAAACAAGGCACTAACCCATCCAGGGGGAAGATATTGGTTATGTCTACACATAATTGGGATGTGCATACAGACCCCACCATGATGTGCCAAACAAGGAGGGCAACGGAACTCATGGAGGAATGCATGACAAGACTGAACTTTTGGGTTGGCCTCAACCAGAACCAGCCTGACTTCCACTGTGTTAGTCCGGGTAGACTAGAGGAACAAATTTCAGAGACACACATATAGGTATAAGGAAAGGGTTTATATACAAAAGAAATGTGACCCTAAGAAGGCATCCCAATCCAGTCCAGTGCAAAGTCATAAGTCCAATAATAACCCATATGTCCGAAATCAGTCTATAAAGTCTGCTTCCAACTCAGGAAGTCACAGTTCAGTGGGTGCAGAATTCTGGTGCTGGCAGGTGTCTCCCCATGGCTCCTCACTTCCAGGGCTCAAGTCCATCAACAGTATGTCACTCCAGCTTCAGAGGCCTGTCTTCATCAGGGATAAGCCGTGTGGTCTCTCCACTGGCTACTCCAGGCTCCCAGCCGCCGCCATTCTGTGTTGCCTGTGGTTAATCAGCTCTCAAACTAACTTCCAACAACTGGGGAAGATAGCTTCTCATCTTCACGAGGGAAATATCGCGAGATTTCCCTGGAGTCTCAGGTGAAAGCCATGCCCACATAGAGGCCTCATCAGCTACTCAATGGCTTTCTCCTGATTAACAGGCCAGACTCCACCCCTTCATTTCAATTATAAAATTAATGTAAGCACATGACTGCCACATCCACCCTGGAAGTGTTTATCACAGGGAATGACAGTAGAATTGCTGGTGGGGGATAGGAACCAACCTACCATACCCAGAAGGAAGCAAATCAAGAAGGAAAAAAAGAAACAGGCAGTTGGCCTAGACTCCATAGGGGCACACCAAACTCAGAGGATGAGGACCCTGCATGGAGCAGTGAAGGCACAGAGAGCAGTGGTGGACTACCAACAACTAAAGACATTTTGTACCCTAACTGGAGCATACGGAGACAGGGAAAAATAATGGGAAGACACTGCAGGGAGACAGTCTGGGAATAGAGTATAACATATCAACAATTGTAGTAAAGCTGAACCACAGAGCACCTGAGGAGGCCCAAGAATGGACTTTGGGTGAGGATGGGCAGCCCTCAGATCTCCCTCAGGACCATGGTGGAGGGTCTCATAGGGGCCAGCAAACAGACCTCGAACTATGTATGGTTTTCTTTCTTTTTTCTCTTTTTCTTTCTTCTTACTTGTTCTCTTATTGTTTTGGACTAGGATATTGATGGTTTATCTAATTATATGAGTTGGACACGGGAGGGAAGCCTGGGAAGAAGGCAATGGGACCAATGACCCTGGAAGGTAGAGGGGGAAGAAGGAGATGGGGAGAAGGGTGTGGTAAGCAGAAGACGTGATTGACAGGGGAACAACTAGGGAAGTGAAATCAGCATCTTGGAGAGGGTACAAATTCTGTGAGTATTAGAGCACCACTAAGCTAATGGGGAGAAAGCTCTAAAAGGTAGAGGAATGGGGAACATAAGGTTGGGGCAGGAAGAGGCAAAAAGAAACAGAGGTAAGCTCTAGCAAGCAAAGGCATAGATAGGGCGATTAACAGGTCTGCTCTTAGGCAGATACATTAATCTATGTG
This sequence comes from Nesogale talazaci, assembly GCA_004026705.1. NCBI lineage: Eukaryota > Metazoa > Chordata > Mammalia > Afrosoricida > Tenrecidae > Nesogale > Nesogale talazaci. The sequence continues at coordinate 18,353 of PVJH01008599.1, read as the reverse complement.
TTAGTCCAGGTAAACTAGAGAAACAAATTTCATAGACACGCATATGGATAAAAGAGAAAGGTTTATATACAAGAGGAATGGGACATTGAGAAAGCATCCCTGCCTGGTCCACCTTGAAGTCATAAGTTCGATATTAGCCCATATGCCCAATATTAGTCTATAAAGTCTCCTTCTGACTCATGAAGTCACAGGCCAGTGGGTACAGAGTCTTTGCACCGGCAAGGGTCTCCTCAGGGCTCAGGGTCCATCAACAGCATCCAGCAGTGGTAGAAGTAACTCAGCACTGGCAGGGGTTTCCACATGGCTTCTCCAGCTTCAGAGGTTTGGTTTCATCAGGGTGAGGACCTATGGCTTCTCCTCTGGCTAGTCCAGCTCCTTGGACGCTGCCATCTTGTCTTGTCCGTAGTTTGTTGTCTCTGAAACTAACTCCCAACAACTGGGGAGATAGCTTCTCATCTCCACGAGGGAAATATCGTGCAATTTCCCAGACGTATCCGGAGAAAGCCATGATCACATGGAGGCTTCATTGGCTACTCAGTGACTTTCTCTGGATTGCCAGGTAGACTCCATCCCTACATTCTCAATCATGAAATTAACATAAGCATATGACCACCACAATGTATAACAATAGTGATATTGACCTATGTACATATATTTATAAGGCAATACACTGAAGATGCAGACAGGCCTTGGACCTTGGTTCATACGTTTCCTCAATTCAAGAGCACTTTATTCTAACAAATTGGCATTCTTTGATACTTACCCTTCCCCCACCCTACACCATGGCTGAAGACAAAATGAGTGTATAAGGTGAAGACAAAGGATGGTGCCCAACTCTTAAAATATACAATGTCTGGACTCTTAGAGGCTTGAAGCTAAACAAATAGCCATCCAACAGTGAAGCAACAAGCCCCCATGGAAGAAGCACACCAGCCAGTGCAATCAGGAGGTATCATCAAGGCCGGTGAGCATCAGAAGATTCACAACAAACAGTAAACGAAAAAACACAAATGAATTGGTGAGAATGGAGGGGTTTTGAAGCAAAGACCCAAAGCCCATCAATGGACAATGGAACACCCCCCCAGAGAGGGTTCACAGGTACGGGCTAAATCAGTCAGGGTACAGGCGAGCACTAATGGATCATGCAATATACCTCTGACATCTTGAGGCTTCTTCACTCTCTGCTATCATGACCCCAGTGCCGCTTCCCAATCTAGACTAGATAGAGCTTGTGTACAGTTATAGGCAAGAAATAAAACTCACAAAACATGGAACCCAACAGCAGGAATGGGAAAAGCGATACTAAAAGGCTAAAGGGAAGGGGGGACAGAGCAGGTGCTGCTAATCACAATGAGAGGCACATAACCATAAACACCCACCCAGGAGGAAGAACAACAGAAACTAGAGGTGAAGAGAGACAGTGATTAGTGTGATATTTCAAAATAATTAATAATCTAAAATCTATCAAGGGCCATGAGGGTGGAGGTTGGGGGGGGGAGGGGGAGAGGTAAAAAGAGGAGTCCATCTCAAAGGTTTGATGGAAAGTAAGTGCCTAAAAAAGAATAATGGAATATATGTATTAATATGTGATACAACTGATGTACATGGATTGTAGCAAGAGTTGTAAGAGCCTTCAATAAAGTGATAAAAAATAATAAAATTTAAAAATTAATTTTAAAAAGAGAAAAGGCAGTGTACTTCTGAGGGATTCACCCCTGAAAAGCTTATGATTCAGCTTTGATTGTCTGATATAATTCCAGATGATGTCTTTCAGGTAAAGACATATTTAGCTGGAGAAGTATTGACTCCTCAAATAAGAACTGACGTTCACTTGATTTTATGCCCAAAGCTGAGAAATGATAGAGTTGCCTTTGATGGTAGAGAGGGAATAAATTTTTTGAGAACCTTCATTTGCTGATAAAGAAGGACTCAAACTGAGAGCCTCAACAGGCAAAAACATCTACTAATAATCAGAAAGTGAAATGTACAAGGTATGAAAATGGGATACTTGGAAATATTTAAAAATTAAGTTGATGGAGTACATTAGCATCAATACGCTAGACATCAGGGAATTGGAATGACAGATATTGACCAATTTGAATAAGACAATCCTATAGCTTATTATGTCCAGAATGACAAATTCAAGAGGAATGATTTCACATCTATTGGCAAAAAGGACATTGATGTATTGTGATAGTTATATAATCTGTGGCCAATTTGAGATTTCTGAGTGAAGGGGTGGAGTTTAGCCAGTCAATCAGGTCATAGCTTCATGATCTCATTTGGAGGCACTAAGGAGATAAATAACTTGCTAGAGGTGGGACACATATTTACTCCCTGGGAGACAATGCATTGACAGGACACATGGAGTTACGTTAGTGTCCTGAGCTGTAGGAGCCACAGGGAGACCCCTGCCAGCACTGAGATGTGTACAGTGCCTCTAGATCCACAAGACTTCCCATCCACTGTCTTGTGATCTTCCTGCACTCAGCATCATTGCATATGTTTTGTGAGTCTGAAGAGGACTTTATAGATTGGTATTGGATATGTGGGCTAATATTGAACTTATGGACTAGATCTGTACTGCACTGGGATGTTTTCTTAATGTATAATTAAGTACTCTTTATATAAGACTCTTTCTTATACACATATGAATGTCTATGAATTTGTTTCTCTAGTCTACCGATGGTACCATCAAGTACAAAGATGCCTGTGATGAGATGGGAGCCACACACCCACAAGAAGTACAGAAACAGCCAGCCATGTCTTCTTCCCCTGATCAGTTAATGGATTTAAATTTCCAACCTTTCTGTTAGCAGCTAAATGGTTAATCTATTGCACAACATTCTTTCCTATATAAAAGAATCCATATTTTCTCATTCTTCTTCCCTTTTAAACACTTTTGTCTTCACAATAAAAAAATGACTGGAATATGCATAACTTTATACTCTCTGAAAACAAAACCTTAAAAAAAGATAAAGAAATCTATATGCAGTAAAGCTTTGGTTTTCTCAAAATGCCGTCCTTGCATCAAATCTTTTAGATGTGAAAGGAATGGCAACTTCTATTTTAAGATTTCGAATCGAGCAACAGGTTTCTTTCAAGAATAATACCTATTTCATTTTCTCCAAGTAGAAAGCTGTTAGAATCTGTCAATCATAGTACAAAACTTCCACAAGGGAAAAGCTTTTCTAGACCATAAAGGCATTCATTGATCTAAATCAAGTGAAAAGGGGATGTCTTCAGCAGGCTCCTTTCTCAATGTGCTCTATTCCCTACCTGGGTTAAGGAACAAGAAGGAGTAAAATGTGTCCTGCCTAGCAGGTTTCTGACCTACCATGAAATGATTCCATACATGGGAGACACCATTGCTTTACTGCAAGATGTCTGGCACATCTCCAGACACCAGAGAATAAGAGCTGCAGGTCATAGAACCCACCCCACTTGCTGCAGTTACATACTCATGCTTTGCCCAATTTTCTAGTCACTCCCAACAAGTTGTGTAGGAGACCTCTACTGCCCATTCCACTTCTTTCACAAAGGAACTTATCTCGCTAATGGAAAAAAGGTGGTGAGGGAGACAAATCCTGACTTTTCTTTGTGCTAACCCACCTCCGTTACTCGAATATTGGTGTCTTAATAATGCTTCCAATTGCCATTTCATGTCCTTCTTTCCTAAAGAGACTTTTAGTACTTCTCTTTTCTCTTTTGAAAAACAGCAAGCTCTGGGCCCAAAGAGCGACAAATTGTTAAATGAGAATGGCTCTTACTCGATCCTCTGCGAACTTTCACTGAAAAATGGGACTTGGTGTCACAGCAGGCTACAAGTTGGGCTGCTCACCATAAGTCTAACAGTTCAAGCCAACCAGTCACTCCTTGGGAAAAAGAAGAGGCTGTCTATCCCAGTAACGATTTACAGCCTTGGAAACCCAAAGGGACAGTATCTTGTTCTGCAGGGATACCATGAGTGAGAATGGACTTGATGACAGTGGGCTCAGTTTACTGAGATAAAGAGAGGGATTGACAAGGGGCACATAATAAAGAGAAGCCTTAGCCTTTTGTCAACTCTCCCTTTTAGTAATCATATTCAGTATGTCTTTCTAAAGACAAACCCATCCCACCCCATAGCATGTTCATGCATACACATGTAACACCAACCAATTGAACAAAAATAACTTCTTCATTTGAAAATGTTTTGTCTGCTGTTAAAACAATGAGGTGGCAATCCTAAAAGGTTAAATTAGAATTAAATATTCCAGCAATCTCACTGGTGCTTATAGCCAAAACAAGAGGCTTGAGTGGATAATTGTATGCCAATGTTCCTTGCAATCTTAGTCAGCATAGTAAAAATGTGGATATAAATAAAGTGGCAAACACACAAGAATATATAACTAAAACGTGGTACATACATACAAGGACATGCTATTTAGCTACAAATATAAATGAAGATCTGATATATAAGATGAAATGAAATGAATAAATGACAAAAAGTCAAACAAATGAATCAAATAGTCACATATAGGAGGGGAAATGTTGCATGATTCCACATATAAAATGTCTGAAATAAGTGAATGCAAACATACCAATGTGTGTATGGGATTACAAGGATGGACAGGGAGGCTCAAATGGGAAGTGGTACTTAAGCAGCTTTGAGTTTCTGATAAGGACAGTGGCTTATGTATTCATAAGCACACATGCATGTGCCTTTCCCTGCTTCTGTTTCTCTAAGTACTGAAAGACAAGAGTGAGGAATGAATTTGGAAACAGTGAGAATGGCTATACAAATTAATGAAATCAACTGGTATCACTGAATTATACACATAAATATTGAATAGGTAAATGTTTTGTTATATAAGCTGTAGCAACACACACACACATAATTAAAGAGCGTGCGCACAGGGGCTGGGCTACAGACTGCAAAGTCAGCACTGGGAAACCACTAATTGTTCTGTGGGGAAAAGAGGAGGTTTTCTCCTCTCTGAAAGAGTTCATCTCAGAAATCCACAGAGGCAGTTCTGCCTCTGTCCTATAGGGCCGCCTAAAGAAATAATTGAGAGTGACTTTGGTTTTATATTCTATTCATAAATGTATACAGTAGTCTTTAAAAAAATTAGAATGCATAGAAAAAAACAAATGTGTTCTGAAACCATTGAGAGCGGAAAGAAAAAGATTGAAAGTCTGTCACATTTAGGAATTTGGAGGGGAAAAAGCCAGTGGGGGTGGTGGGGTGGTGGAGGTGTGACTAAAAGTGTGTGTATATGTATACATCCTCTATAGTGATACAAGAAACTTCCTAATGCATCTATTCTAATGTGCAGGTCTAGAGACAAGGCTTCTTATTGTTTGCATCCTAGCTTCTGACATTAGAGCTTTACCAGCAGGCAAAGAAACAGGTTAAAGCAACAAAACTCTATGGAAACAATAAGCTTTGCAGATTGCTTTTTCACTGGAGTAGCTGACCTCAAACTCCGGGCAGGAAAGATAAGAAGCAGTTCTATCAGACAGGATTTTAGGGTGCTGGAGAAGGTGGATTCAGGCAGAACTCACCTTTTATCAATTAAAGCCATACGAGTTTTTATAAAACACTTCCCACCACAACTGCTAAGACAGTCATCATTCCTTTGGATGCCCCCCTGTAAAATGACAAATGGCATCAGAATTAGCTAACTGAAAAATTCTGCACACTCTAAAAGAGTTTTACCTTATGTCTCCTAGAATCAGACTCTGACGCATGCTATAACATACATGCGTTTTCTAAGGAGATGCTCCCAGGAAACACCGACAGCACTGGGCGGAAGGTAGGAACAGGTGAAAAAGAACCTTATCAAGGGGGAGATTTCTGGCCCAATCACATCTGCCAGATTCCATAAGAAGACTCTGGGGTACAAGCTATGTCTCAGGTTGTCCTGATAGAAGGGGAGGAAGTAAAGCAGGCTATATTCCCTTCGATGTCCATTATTGTTGAGCACCTCCAGGACCTCTCAAACTTCCAGATACTTCTGGCTCATTGCCTTTGTGTAAAATCTTTGCTCTACAGCTGTCCAACTGTAGTCTCTGAAGGAGAGTAAAAAATGCAACCTATTGAAACAAAATCTCACAAGCAGGAAAGAGTACAGTAAAGGGCATAAGGATGAAGGGTGTTGTCAACCTTGGGCCCTTGTATGAGGGCCTTCAAATAGTAAGTAGTAATTTAAAATTTAGTGATCAGCGTGACAGAAATAAGAACTGGAACAAAATATAGCCCAGCCCTAAAGTGAATTCTTTCCCTCTTGCCTTATATCCCCCAATTTATTTTTTAATATTTTGAATTAGCTTAATCCCCTGTTCACCACAACATCACTCCAACCTTGCTAAGACCCATAAAAAGTTGACATAAGAAGTAATTATCCCTTTCAATTAGCTATTAGATCACATAATGACAAATTTTAAAAATAATTGGAAACATATTACATGAGCAATGGTGAACATTTTGAGAAATTGCAATAGATGCAGGCTTGAGCTCATTTCCTTCAGTTTTATTTTCCAGAACTTTTTGTTCAACATTATTTAGCCCTTGATGGTACTTGCTCACTGTAGAGAAATACGTCATGCTGAACTGAATCCGATTTTAATAACTGAGGTAATTTTTAAGCAGCAGAAATGACAATAAAGTTTTCTCAGTGAAACAAGATAAAACTTTTTTTTTTTTAAATAAGCTTCTAGGAAGACAAAGATGAGAAGTGTAGGGCTGAGTCCCGGTGGTGTAAATGGTTGAGTGCGGCACTGCGGCCCACTGGCTTGGCGGTTCAAATCCAGTGGCGGCTCTCAGGAGCAGCACTGGGTAGCTCCCATGACCACCAGAGGGCAGTGATGGCCCCCTCCCAAAAAAGAGAAGCGTGGAAGTCTGAGTGATCTTTGGTGACGAATATCCATGTGCATTGTGCGTGGCTCTCCATCATCATGTGGTGGTGTTTATCTCCTAAAAATCTGCACAATATCTAATTATGAATTCATTCTCCTCTAAAAACATTAATCTAGAGGCACAGGTGACAATGCAATTTCACAAAGCAAAGACATTTTTATTTTTTCAGGTTGTAAGAACTAGCAATCTGACAGCTTTGTTTAAAGCATAATGAACATTTAGCTGTAAAAGGTTCATAAAAACTATTTTCCCATCACTCTTCAATATAAGAAAAATATAGCACAGAAAAGAAAGTTATCCCAAAAGGCTATGTATTTGCTCCAAGAACACATAGACAAAATGACCCTACATTCCAACTTTAGCAGTTCTAGGAAGGGAAAGGGATAATGTAAATTAGAGTCGCATATCGCCAAACATAGTCTAGTTATTTTTTTTCACGTTCTCGTAACTTTATACTAAAAATAAGAAAATAAGCAATAAAACAAAGAGTAGGATAGCTCCAGGGAGATTTATAAGAATAAAGAACAAGAGGAAATTCCTCAACGAGCTAGGTTGTACAGTGGCCACAGTAATGAGTTGCATCGAAAGGACGGCGGGGAGGCTGGCGCCGTTCAGGGTAGTGCATCGTTCTGCTGTCCACTGGGTCATGAGGTGATGGAACTGACTTAAGGATACCTAGCAACAGCAGCAAGGATCTGCACCTGCTTTTCAAACAGTCCACTGATTGTGTGGTGCAATTGCAAAGCAAAACTTTCCCTGATAAAGGGTCCTCTCTTTCTTCAGGTAAAGCTGAAACTCCCACCGCACCAAGTAGATTCGTCATAATTCTATGGACCCGCGTGCAAGTGCCTCTGTGGGTTTCTGAGGATTTACCTCTTCTTGAGAGTCGATGCCCTCATCTTTCTCCCTAGCAGGGAACTACTGCACTGCAGTTCGTGGACCAATGTAAACCACTACACCACTTGAGCTCCTGGCCATCAGGGCTTGTCTTTCTTTGGCTAAGTTGGGGTGCGTAAAATTACTTGGTGTGCTAGTTTGGGTACAATAGAGAAACAAATCTATGGACACTTAGATGTGTATGAGAGAGTTTTACATCCAGGGTAATTTTGCATTAATAAAGCATCCTAACCCCGTCCATAGGTATGATATTAATCTATAAAGTCCTCTTCAGACTCAAGAAACACATGAGACCAAAGCACCACAGAAAGAAACACCGCTAAGTCTTGTGCCAGTCTCTCACTTGTTCCTACACCCGAGTCCATTGCTGTAGCCACTAGGCCAATCCAGGCCATGGAGAGGTTTGTCTTTTTCACTGCCCCTCCACTTTATCTAGCAAGATGTCCTTCTAGAGTAGGGGTCCTCAACCTTCTTAATGCTGTGGCCCTTTACTACAGTTCCTCAGGCTGTGGTGACACCCAACCATAAAATTATTTTCTTTCTTTCTTTCTTTTTTTTTTTTTTGTGGCATCACTGCCCTGGTGAGAGTAGGAAGCCCAGCCTTGCTCCTGGAGAGCTGTTGCTGGATGCGACGCCAACTGCGCCAACACTGTGGGCCGCAGGCCCACACACAACCACTAGGCCGCCAGAGCTCAGCCCATAAAATTATTTTCATAACTGTAGTTCTCCTATTGTTAAAAATGGAGTGAAACAAAGGGTTGTTCAACCCCCAAAGGGTCATGACCCACAGGTTGAGAACTGCTGTAGAGACTGGTCTTTCCAGACAATATATTCTAAGTATGTCAGAGAAAGTTTTGCCATCCTTGCCTCTAAGAAGTACTCTGGCATGGTGCTTCTTTCAAGATAGATTGGCTTGTCTCTTAGTCGTCCGTGGTCCTTTCAACATTGTTCTCTAGCATTCTACCTGTAGTCTTTGTCACGCCTACCCATTGAGTAGGTGGGAGAATGAAAATGATGTGTGAAGAGCTCTGACTGCGGAACTGGCTATTTTTGACTGTGTATAAACAGGTCTCACAGAGGCAGGAACAAAAAATCCCACAAACAGCTGAAAAGAGTGCCACAAACAGAGCCTGTCTGAGATTCTCGAGTGGACAATGAGTGGCAGTATAAACTCTGGAGAAGCAGCAACAACACATCAACCAGAAGGCAGAGCTACATACAAAGCAATGGGTTTTCTGGCCTAAAATGGCGCGCCTTTGGATAAGATGCTACATGGAAGAGTGAGGGGCCTTTTGGATAGTCATCAGTAATAACAAACTTTATAACGTTTATAACAGACCAAAGGACATTACGACTGAGGACCCGGATACTCGAGAGAGACCTGCCTATCACTGTGGCTGAGAAGAGGTGATCTGGACAAAGGAACGAGAGCCCTAACATCTTGTAACCTCTTAGCTTCCCTAGTAAATTCCATAATTTTTTCAGTCTGAATTTTGAGTGGTCAGGACAACAGATGGCCAAAGCCAGCAGTGAAGGAGAATGCTATGGAGGGTCAGTTGGCATAAAGGAAGTTGGAGAGCTTGACCTCTTCTTTGACCTTTGCCTGTGGGAGTTGTCCTTGAGGGAGGGTTGAGTTGGGTTCCTTTTCTCCCTCCTGAATACAGAGAGGTCAGATGTGGCTCCTATGTCATTTTCTCATAAGGTTATAGAGATATGGGAGGATGAGGGTATAGCACAATCAGGAGTGCTTCTCTAGCCATTTAATGTTGCTCTCTCATGATACCGATCATTGAATTCTTATGTTTTCCTTTTTTTTCTTTACATGCAAGTGGTACGGTTCAGATTAGGGACGGAGAGAAAAGGAATGGAGAGCCTGATATTATGCTTTGACTTCTGTGCCCAGGTCCAGGCCTGGGGGTGGGTGACGGGGGCTGGAATCAGCCTAAGAATACATGCTTCCATTAGTGTAGATTAAGCTGCTGCAATTTTGACTTCTATAAGAGTTATACTAGTGTTCTATGTGCTTTGCTCAGGACTTCTGCCTGGTTGTTTTGAATGCAATCGTAGCGAACTAAGTAAACTCAGAAGCAAACCACATTGACCAAATGTGGATCTATGGGCACGATAAAGGGAACAGAAAAAAGTATAGGTTAACACTCTCCTAGATGATCTCTTTCATAGAAAATAAGAACAACCTCACATCTTGATCAGGACAGTCAGAAACAACAATTCCTGGCGCTTAGATAGTGACCCACATTGTCTTTGAATGTGTACTGATTTCTAAAGTACTGGCAATGATACAACCTCCTGCCTCAGACTCTTTAAAATGCACACAGTACCTCTGTCTCTCAGTCTAGGGCTTCAGCAATGCTTTTTCCAGTTCTTGTGATTGATGTGGTACATCCATATTTTTAAATTTAGTTCTGTTCCAATTTCACTCTAACAGTCAAGACTAAGCTGGTTTAACACATTCAGAGTTCTTTTGTTGCTGTTGTTGTTTTTGCTGTTGTTGTTGTTGTTTTGCACCCCATCATCCCTCCAACCACTCTTTCCCTGGAGTCAAGCTATCCTAGTCATCTTGATTCTGGATCTTATCATATATCAATCAGTAGTTTGCTTATTTACAGATGTGAACAAATACTGATCACTAACTTAGAAAGTAAAAGCAGTCTTAAACTATTGTGTTTTACTATAAAAATGAAACTATGTTTTAGCTCACGGTTTATATAACCATGAGGAACACATAACCTCATTAATTAGTGATTTCATTTCTTTCTGGGAAACAGGCCTAGAGATAATTTTCAAGTAGAATTTTGTGACTCAACAGGATCCATGTTCAAATGGAATAAGCAAAATTCTTGTAAGTGTCGTCAACCCTTTGACTTAAGAGCCGTATATTTCAAAAAAAGATTCAAGGAAAAATGAGATATTATTTTTCTTCTTCCAAAGCATAGAAAGCAGAACTCATATTCAGTGACCCTCTACCTTTAAATAAAATTATACAAATTTAGAGGGGAAAGAAAGAGAATGAGATAGGGAATGTTTGAATGTAAAGAAAGATGTTAGTCAAAAATATCTTTAAAATTCAAACTTCAGAACTTGGTAAGACAGAAAGAGGTACATTTAGCTTCAGATGGTAATGGAGGGGCATAGAGGTGGGATAGCATTTCTGGAAAAAAATGTGGCTTTAGAATTTTTCTGGATTATTATGTAAGCAAAGATAAAAAATAACATGAAAAAGTTGTTCTAGATTAGCTATCTGAAAACTTGAAATATGTTTCTCACTGGTGGAAATCGGCATCAGTGAGTCGTCTTGAGAACATTTAGTCTCAAGGGAATGTGGGAAAGAATGGACAAGGAGAGAAGGGGGAAGGTCAGATCTATGAGGCACCACCATCAATCGGGCAGCTCTTCAGGGCTGTTGAAAAGCCAAAGGTGAGTCAATAGTTTGACTGAGAGCTTCATTGACAGTGGAGAAAGAAAGAATGAAATAAAAGCAGCAAAAATATATAGATTCATGTAACATTTTAGAGCCAACTTACTACATTATAGGACATTTATTAGCAAATCAATTTTTATAATTAATTCCATAAGGAGTTAAAACTATATTAGAAGATAACCATGAGAATCATAAAGTCTTTTTCACACTTAATGTATACACAGATATATGTAGCTTCACATGTACATGAATAAATATATAGAAACCTAATTTTGAAATTATAAGTAGCATTTCAAAAGGCAGGAAGAGACAAAAGTAGAGAATCACATATACATGGGTGAGTACAAGTCTATCACTACTAGGGTTCTAGTTCGTACATGCATGGGCTTATTCTACAAAAAAAAAAGAAAGAAAGAAAGAAAATCCCAAGAAAACAAACCCAAACCATATTTAAACATGTTTCTGTGATCAATCAATGACTGCAGAGAAGTTCTCTCAGTAATACATGTAGCATTTTTAGTCTCATGAGGACATCTTCAAAAATAAGGGTTCCCTCAAAGGAGTAACTGCCCAGGGAACTTGTGCTCAGTTCAATTCAAAGTAGAGAAGACAATTCATAAATGTGATCAATTGTTTTTGTCTTTTTTTTTTCATTTTCAGTGTGAGTGGCTTTCAAAAGTATTGTCTTGATAGATTTTTCCCAAAAGGAATTGTAGTGGTTATTATAGGATTTAAGAAAATGAAAACCGCATTGGTGAGGGAAAAAAAGATATGAAAGCAGTAAACGTGCTTTTCATCACAAGAATGCAAATGCTCTGTTTTTGAGGATAGCAAGGGTGATCCTTTGAGACTTTATCCCCTCCACCCTTCAGCCACGCCTTTATCCATGTAGGCTTGTTTTTGTTCCTCAAATTCAAAGACATTAAAAAGAAACACAATGTTAAAAAATGTAAAGGGATGAGGTTTAAAAGGCAGAAGGTGGCTACATTGCACACTTTTCACTAACAGCATTTCTAAAGAGTTGGGCCTTGAACACACTTAGCTGTACTTTGAAAGAAAAATGTGAGAATACTTGCTTCTGTCAATATCATGTAATTTTTAAACTGTATGGAGCAGTTGGAAATGACTCAAAAAAATGCTTTAAAAAAAAGAAGAAACAACACATGGAAAGCAGGGAAGAAAGAAAAATCAATAGATTCATCTTCCAAATCATAAAGAGCATGGTAGTTACATCATTTCATGTCAACTTCATAAGTAAGTCTAGGGGTAGAGTCTAGTGTGTTAATCAGGTCAAAGTCTGATGATGTCTACTTGAGGGCCTGGTTTTCTCATGAGGATTGTGGGAACTTCCTCTTTTTCTCCCTGGGGTTGGTCTATACTCTCTCTCTCCGCTTCACCTTCCTGTTGCTAAGTCAAATGAAGCCACGCGGACATCTGAAAGAGCCCTAGAGACAAGACTTTGCACCTCCTGACCTGTGATCTTCCTTCTTTTTTGCATCATTGCTTGTGCTACGTGAGTCTGAAGAGAGATTTATGGACTAGAATTGGACAATTGGACTTATGGGCTAATGTCATACTTAAGGACTTGATGTAGACTGGGCAAGGATGCTTTCTTTATATACAACAATTACACTTTGATATAAAGCTCTTTCTTCTACATCTATAAGTGTCAATGAATTTGTTTCTCTCGTCTACCCAGACAAACACAGGGCACATCAAAGATCGGAGCACCAAGTATCTTCAAAGGTTGTGGCTAACGCTTTGGGCTACAGAAGCAATGGTACTGTAGATCTTAAGAAGTAATTAGATTCAGGGGTCTGACCTACACTTCCCGTTTCACATTTGCTTGTCAATCATCTCCAAGGGAAGCGAGTGGTATGTTCTTTGGAAAAGTCCAAGGTCAGGAGGCCTCAAATAACAATAGTCACTTGGCAGAAAGTATTTGATTTAAAAGAGATTCAGTATAAATTCATAAAAGAACTGGCTGAATTTTTCAGCCCACGTTTTCTCCTCAGCATCTAGAATTGCAAGTCGAGTATGGAAGCAACTAGCCAGGCCTGGATATTGAAACTAAAATCAAATTCAGTTCATTAGAGATCATCCAGTTCTTCAGTTTCACTAGCCACTAGGTAAATGCTCACTAGCGAGATACTTCTAACAGTTACTGTGGTGAAGAGAAGAGCTCCAGGCACTTCCATCATGGTGACAGCTCTATTAGACTGCATTCAAGAAATTAGCAGCCTGTGTTATTAGAAATTAGAGGAAAATTAAACGATACCTCTCAATAATACCTGAAAGCCCCAAAGTCACACCCGTAGGCATGGATGTATTAGTGTCTAATGAGAAAATTCAGTTTTCGGCTTGATCACTCTACAGCGCTGTTGTCACCACCATTCATACAGAGGATCAAATTAACTGAGTCATGGTATGTTTTTCAATATGAATGAAAAACGCAAGGTGTTTGTGAGACATTTGGCAAAAGAAAGACAGACACTTAACTACCTACCCCGAGACACATAAACGTGCACACGCATACATACAGGAAATGTAGTATAAGCAGGGAACAATGATATTCATCTGTTCATGATAAATAATAGGGCATATCAATGTCTGGCAATAAAAAAGAGGATGCTATTGAAAAGGAATATTCAGAAGGAAAAAAACCCTTCAGATATTAAAAAGAAATATGAGAATGCACATGTATAAAAAGCAATAGAATTTAAAAATAAACTCAAAGGAATATTCTTGCTATTGCTTCTAGTTTATGGAAATTTCTATATCACCCCTATCGAGTAAAAATTAAAATTCTTTGATTATTCATCAATGATTTAAAGCATGAGTAGACTCTGCATGTTCAATCAGAGGGATTGTTAATTTATTCAGAAAGTGCATTTTTGTGGTAGACTCCTGTGACAGTCATGTGCTTATGTTAATTTCATGATTAAGATGTAGGGGTGGAGTCTAGTCTGTTAATCTGGAGACAGCCATTGAGCAGCCAATGAGGCCTTTGTGAGCATGGCTTTCTCCTGAGACTTCTGGGAAATCTCGTGACGTTTCCCTTGTGAAGATGAGAAGCTATCTTCCCCAGTTATTGGGAGTTAGTCTCAGAGACGATTAATCATGGACAAGACAAGCTGATAGCGTTCTAGAAGCAGGAGGAGCCGGCGGAGAGACCACACAGCTTTGCCCTGATGGAGCCAGACCTCTGAAGCTGGAGACCTCTGCCAGCGATGAGTTGCTTCTGCTGTTGATGGACCCTGAGTCCTGGAGGTGAGGTGCCCTGCCAGCACCGGGATTCTGCACCCACTGACCTGTGACTTCGTGAGTCGGAAGAAGATTTTATAGACTGATTTCGGGCATATGGGTTAATATCGGACTTATGACTTTGGACTGGACTGGGCTGGGATATTTTCTCCATGTCCCATTCCTTTTGTATATAAACCCTTTCCTTATATCGATATGTGTGTCTATGAAATTTGTTCCTCCAGTCTACCCAGACTGACACATTATGGTAACAGGAGTGGGGTACTAGAGGAACAAATCATAAGATGGAAAATAGAAGCTTGTTTGACTTGTGCCTCATGGTATTGTTACTTTCTTGGTTAGACAGAAGTCAGATATGTCTTTGGAGTTTACTGAGTTATTTTCTGGAAACAATATGGTAAGTTAAAGTTTTGATTATTTTGTTTGGATGCTGTCTTTGGTTATTTCTATATAAAATGAATACTGTTAATGCATATCTCGAGCTAAGGGATAAAAACTGCCTTTTAAATGTCTCAGAACCTGTTCTGCTAAAGGAGAATGTTTAAGAAGGTCAGAATGCCTGACCAAAAGGAGGAGTCTGTTTTGATGCCTTCAGAGACCTATTCAATGTTTTTGTGTAAGCAGTAGTTTAGATAAGGATATAGATAAGCTTAATAAGTTTTCACCTTTACTGCTTTAAGAATTAAGTTTGATTTCTGACTATGCTGCTTATATTGATTTCTTATGCCTGTTATTGTAAGTATAAGTATGCATAGAAATGTTTATTGGGAAGTAGGTAAAAGAGTTTGCAAATCTAGTTACCTCAAGTCAAGCATTGACCTCTAGAGGGTTTAGGACTTAGCATCAAAGACATCTCTGAAGTGATTAACCCCACCTTGAGCTTAAATGGGGTTAGGCTACACCTGGAAAGACTTCTCTGAAGAAAGTAGCCCCACCGAATTTTTCGGAGTACTTAGGATACTTGTAGTCTGAGAGGTCAGACTGACTGATAAAGAAGGATAGAGTCAATTTCCTTGGAAAATCCTGACTAGTGATTGTCTTCAAAAGTGAAGGAATCGGGCTGAGCCCTGGTGGCATAGTGGTTGAGCGCTGGACTGTGACCCACTGGGACGGAGGTTCAATTCCAGCAGTAGGGCTGGGCCTCCTACTCCCACCACTGGAGAGCAGTGATGCCCCAAAAACAAACAAACAAACAAAAGTGAAGGAATCTGCAACCATGAAGATAACTCCTCTCTGGGTCTGAATGTTAAAGGAAACTTGTGGCAGGCTGAAATGCTTGTTAGGTGACTACCCAGATTTACTGCTTGTCAGTGAAAGCAGGAGAAATGCAGCAATAAAGAGCCGGGTTGACTTTGGCCACTGACACCTGGGAACTTGGCTCACAGGAAACAGAGGAGATGAGAGCAGGTTTACTGGTCTGAAGTTCATGACCTAGCATGAGAGAGCTAGGCATGTTGAGAATTTGTTGGGACCTTGGTCTAAAGGAAGGTGACGAATGGCTGTCCTGTCAGGCTAAGTGAAAAAGCCCCCATTGAGTTGATCAGAACCGGACCAGAGGAAGAGATGCAATTTAAGTCTGTGAACCGGTGCATATCATTGAAGACTTTATGGATGGCCTATCCTGATTTGACTTTGCTAATGGATGCACACTTCATGAGTTTCCAACTAGAATGAAGATTCTTCATGTTGAAAGATATGATTGTTTCCTCAGAGCACTGGGTTGGTATAAGTGGGAAATACAGAAGTTAGATACTCAAAATGAGGGAATAAAGGCACGAGGTGGTTGCAAACTCTTATAGGTGGTGGAATATATATTCATAGGGTTAAAGGATCAAGGTGTAATATTTTGTAACTACAGTTGTAAGGCACAGGCTATCTTTTGTTTTGTTCACTTATAGAATGATATTTTTAAATGCTGGTGACACATGTTGAATTGTATGCATTTTAGTTTTATCCTGTTAGGTATAGATATGGTTTTTATTGTTTATTTGAAGGTTACAGAATTATTTGAAAGTATAAAATTAACAAGGGGTGGTCTGTGGCAGTCATGTGCTTATGTTAATTTTATGATTGAGATGTAGGAGTGGAGTCTAGCCTGTTAATCTGGAGATAACTATTGAGCAGCCAATAATGCCTCTATGTGGGCATGACTTTCTCCTGAGACTTCTGGGAAATTTCACGATATTTCCCTCGTGAAGATGAGAAGCTATCTTCCCCAGTTGTTGGGAGTTAGTCAGAGACGAGGAACCATGGACAAGACAAACTGGCAGCATTCGAGAACCTGGAGGAGCTGGTGGAGAGACCACACAGCTTTGCCATGATGGAGCCAGACCTCTGAAGCTGGAGACCTCTGCCAGCGATGAGTTGCTTCTGCTGTTGATGGACCCTGAGCCCTGGAGGCGAGGTGCCCTGCCAGCACCGGGATTCTGCACCCACTGACCGGTGACTACATGAGTCGGAAGAAGACTTTATAGACTGATTTCGGGCATATGGGTTAATATCAGACTTATGACTTTGGACTGGACTGGGCTGGGATGCTTTCTCCATGTCCCATTTCTTTTGTATATAAACCCTTTCCTTATACCTATATGCGTGTCTATGAAATTTGTTCCTCTAGTCTACGCAGACTGACATAACTCCATAGGATCTACTTCCATTGGGAAGCTGAGAAGCCAGAGGCCAGGACAGATCTGGTTTCTTCCTCCTGACTCATTTGCATGAGTGAAATAAAACATTCAAAACCACAAGAAAGATAAAAACTCCAGTTAATGAGGCCATTTGTGCAAATTCATTAGCACGAACACTTCCAATTAATTACCACAAAGTGTTACAAGAAAAACTTGAGTAAAAAAAAAAAAACATGTACAGGACTGAAGGCTGATCTTCCCAAACGAAGAAAAGCTGGGGGGTTGTGGTGGGGGGAGAGACTGGGGGAATTAAGAAAAACATCTGGCCTCCTTTGCAAATGAAATTCTTCTAAAAGGAAACATTCACTAACTAATTTTGAATACTTAGGAGACCAGATTAGAGCAATAGTTTCAGGTTTGTAAAGCTGAGAATTGTGAACTCATTAAGAAATTTTAATGCTAACGATTCTTAAGACATTACCATTAGTTGATAGACTCTCACATCACATTTCTGGCTCACAAGTGACCAAAGATGTCTTGCTCCTTGTCCAGCTACGTAACTGTACTTCTTTAATGATTGAAGGGCAGCTTTGGCTCCTAAAATGAATTCAGCAGTCCTTTCCCCCAACAACCTTGGCCAGCTCAACCCTTATCAATCCTAATTTGTGGGTACCCGAGGTCCCTATAAGTCTCAGTTTGTAGTTTTTACTGCATAGCTGTAACCATCACTTCATTTGATCTCTACTCTCAGAGATACTTTAAGTTTAGGAATAGTTAGGGAAGAGGCTATTTTATTCTTTCCTAAAACGAAAGTTACTAATAGACTGTCTAGCCTAGAGAGTATGTGAAACTGATTGAAAAGAGTAAATGAATGGATAAATAGCAACTTGGTTTTACAGATCGGGAAATGCAGCTAGGAATAGAAAAAGCAAGTGACTTGTCCTGGATCCGTTAATATAAAAACTTCAAGTACACCACATATTCCACTCGCCTGCTTAATGGATTTCTGAAAGTGTTAAAGCGAAACTCATTAGTTTATAGCAAGAGTCTCTCAAATAGGATCATGAGCTACTTTAAAATCTTATCTTCTACTACTTTTCTAAGGAATTACTGCTTCCAGATAAAAAGATCTGTTTACTCTCCAGACAGGTCCCGCCTTCATCCCCTGCCCATGTCGATGTTTGCGCTCTTCTTGCCCCAAATTTACTACTTGGACGCAGCTAAA